>JANHFO010004048.1:122567-136995 GCA_032468095.1 Pareas carinatus
CTTCCCCCAGAAATACGAACTATTACTGATCTCCGTGCCTTCCGTCGGGCACTTAAGACCTTACTATTTACCCAAGCTGGGTTGTCCTGACTCCTCTCTGTTTTTAATTTGGTTTTAAATTTTTAATGGTAATTTTAATTTGTAATTCAGCCGATTACTTAATATTTTTAAAGGGTTTTATTAATTGTTATGTTTGTGCTTTATTATGGCTGTACACCGCCCTGAGTCCTTCGGGAGAAGGGCAGTATATAAATAAAATAAAATAAATAAATAAATCTCCCTATTAGAGTAAGTTGTTGAGATAGTGGTAGTTGACAAACTTCATAATACCTTAGATGAAATTGATTATTTGGACTTTTTTCAGTTAAGATTAAGACCTGAATATGTGTGGGAAAGACCTTGAGAGATGGGCATAGAGATACTGTCAAGGGAACAATTAGATAAGAGATAGTTCAGCCTGCAATTGAGTAAGAGGCAGAGCAAGACTCAGAAGAGATTTCCCCTGGTTTCCCAGCCATAAAGCGTCAGGGCGGAGGACTGTACTTTCAGAATCAGAATTTATTTTCACTATGTGTGTCAGGACACACAAGGAATTTCTTAAGTGATAGTGTTCAAAACTACATACATACACAAGAATACAATCAAGATACATCCATGGTTAGTTTGAATATATAAGCATAATCATGATCATTTTTATATAGAGGCATATATAGGCTTAATCAAGTAAATATATAAGCATAAGATACATTCACAGTCGTCATGTCTTGTTGTAAAGTGCGGACAAAAATCATTTCATCTTGTCAGAACACCCTTCAGACTTGAAGTACTATCAATGCAGTTTTACAACATAGTAGAATGGCCCACATGTTCACAAGCTCTGAATAATGGGTATATAAAATAAAGTCTGCAAGTCCTGAACTAATTGCCAATTGGCTGTGGGATAGCTCTCTAAAGAGCTGGTGTTAAGTTATAAAGGTATCTGAAGGTATAGATGGTATCTGAAAGACTATTTCCTCCACTTGGAATTGACCTGACTAACTGGACTACTTATAATGTGGCAGGGAGAGGGTATGAAGTTAGAAAACTCTGCTATTCTGCTTTGGAATAATCTTGTAATAGAGATCAGGCTGGTCATCACCTTGTTAACCTTCAGGAAAATGTTTAAAGATTGAGTTATTTCAAAGGACGTTCTTTGTGTACCATATCAAGCATTGTATGATATTTTCTTTCTTTTCTTTCGGCTTTCTCAAATGTTGCTAATGTTATTTTTATTTCCGGGGTCTTATGTCTCATATGCTTTCATTATTTTCCTAAGAAAGCTGCTAACAGTATTAGATTGGGGCAGGATATGCTAATAAATAAATATCAGCATGCTCTTATGTAAACCCCATCAAAGATAGCAATTTGTGGATAACTCATTTGTTTCTAGTTCACCTCTCCATCCCCAAAGTTGTGGCCAGAGGAAACTTTGCCCAGCTGCATTGGTGTGCCAATTGTGGCTTTATTTGGGACATAAAGATCTGCCTATGGTAGCTTGCACCTTCATCACCATGACTAGTACAACATGTTCTATATGGGACTGTCTTTAAATACCATAGTGAATCTTTAGTTGGTATAAAATGCATGGTTTGGGTGCTAGCCAGTATGTACATATTGCATGCATTTTGTGGACTCTGCTTCCTATCTGCTTTCAAGTACAATTTAATATGGTAGTTTTAACCTATAAACTCTTTAAGGTTTGGCATTGGATAACTTTGAACTACTCATCTCTCCACTGGAATCAATCCAACCATTTTGATCATGCCAGGAGGAACAGTAAGATGTCCTCCATTTTTTGAAAGTTAGGGGGCCAAGTTTCAAAAGTGTAGTTTTTCTTTTGCTGAACAGGTCCTCTGTAATGATCTTCCACAAGTGCATTTGGTTCCAACTACAGTTGCCTTCTAGAAGTTTCTCAAAATGTAGCTATTCTGGAGGGCATTTAGGGGCTGAGACCAGATGTTACCTGTAATGTAGGTGTATTTATTATTTATTGTCTTTAAAATTTTAGTTATTATTGTTCTTTATATTGTGAGTGTCAAATAGTATACATAGTATTGCAGCAAGAAATGTGATACATTAATAAACAACAGATGATTTCAAAACCTACTTTACTGACCAAGTCTTCCTGTATTTAAGCAAATTATATTTATTCTTTTTTTTCAAAATCCTAATTCTAATTCTAATGCAATGTGAAAAATTAATATATTTAATATGAGAGTAATTTGCAATTTGCTTCATCAATATTTTCATAGCTTCTTTAAATATGTGAATAATCCTACTTACATACTGTATGTTGAGAGATACATTTATAAGGAAGGACCCTTTGTGCAGTATTAATTTTATCTTTGAAAAACAAAAGCAGAAGCAACAGCTGAGATAAGTAAGCATTAAGATGGATTCAGAAAATAAAATAATTTCTGATGACTGTTGCCCAATCCACTTAACTATTTTTTATTTCTATTCTTACCCAAGAGTTTAATATCACAAAAGAAACAATTTCACAATTACAGCTCAGCTCATTATATGTTTAATCAACTGTTAAGTCAAAGCAATTCAAGATATCTAATTATCCAAAGCAATGACACTAAGTTAATGCTATAATCTGCTTTATGATACCTGGATTTTGGTTTCATTTATGAAGAATTAAGAAAAAAACCAGGCATGTATGCTGTTCTGCAGTGTATTCTGCTGATTGATCTTTTTGCAGTAAAACTGCTGCCCCAGCATTACTGCAAGCAGCAGCTGAATTTTCCTCCATCCCAATATTTGTGTTCTGCATTACAGAATAATTTTCCAACTCGTTATTAAATGAAGTGGCAGCAGTAAATGGCGCAATAAGCTGACAAAGTTAATCCTCTAATTTCCCTCTCCCTGTCCTCAACAACAAATATAACCTCACCACAGGTTTGAGATACCCGTACTTCCTTTTTTCTTAGGTTAGTGGAGATAAAAACCTTTCTATTAAAATAGCGCTGGTTTATGAAACTGAACAAATTCATTTCCCTGAAGCCTTGCACCCCTTCTTCCTTTATAAAACAATAAATGGTTCAGTGAATCTTCGAGTTTCATAAATTAAGCATTATTCCTATTATATTATGCTGCCAAAAAATAATCTCATTTATCTCTCTGGATCTTAAAAGGCGGGCATCTCTTCTTCAGGATTTTTTTTAAAAAACTTAGAAAACGATCTGGACTCAGAGGGGAATGTCTCCCCCAAGGAGAAGCCAGAGGAAGGAACTCTGCACATGTTCAGAGGCCGTATTCATCTTTCAAAAGGGCCGGCCTCGTAGATTTTAGATCTAAAAAGCGGTCCTAAACTAGATTCCGGACTTGAGCCATGGTTCCGAGGAAGAGAGAGAAAGCTGGGATGAGCCTCAAACTGGTCCCTGAAGGAAAGAAAGAAAAACCGACTTCTTACCGGCAGCAGCAGGCAAACCCGTCCCCTGAATACGCCCCTCAAGGTCTTGAGGGCAAGGAGTGGAATTTCATCCGAAAATCCCAAGGTTTCCCTCACACCCTTAACGGTCTGGTCTCTCCATCTCAAAGCCACCGCTCCTTCTCTTCTTCGTCGTCGTCGCCGTCCTCCTCCTCCTCCTCTTCACCTGTATCCTAAAGGCTAATTCGGGAAGACAGAACGCGTCCCAGAGGAGAAAAACGACAAGCAGACGCCTCAGTTCCCTTCGCTTTTTCTCTCCTCCCTGTTTTTTTCCGGCGAGCTCCAGAACGCCGGCGCCTCCTCAGCTTTCCTGAGCCCCGCAACAAAGATGGCGTCTCTGGCTTTCTTGGGGTTCGAATAGAAAGCGAGCGTGCCCAAAGCAAAGATGGCAGCAGCGGGATTCCTCTGCCGGCGCGCCGTCCTGGAGGGGGCAAGATCGCAGGGAGGAGCGCGCCTGCGCCGAAAAGCTGACAGGAGGAAGCGTAGATCCCTTGCGCAAGGAAAGGAGGCGGCTAGCTTCGAAAGGCCGACCTCTCAATAAGCCGGTCGTTTAGGTAGCGCGCATTGCTTTGCATTCGGCATGATTTCCTTTGATCTCGGAAACAGATCGTTTCTTCTGCCTGTGTTTCCCTTCAGCGGAACACTTCCTCATAGATATAGAAAAATTAAGAACCAAAATCCATCTGGATGTCTTCACGTTTTGGGCTGCTACCCCAAAGTTAACCTACCATGGGAGGTGTTTAGGCCAGGATATGCTCTATCATTTGTTATTTCTTACAGGTAGTCCTCGATTTACAACAATTCATTTAGTGATCATTTGAAATTACAATTGCACTGAAAAAAGTGACTTATGACCATTTTCACACTTTCAACCATTGCAAGCATCCCCATGGTCACGTGATTTATATTCAGATGTTTGACAACTGGTTCATATTTATGATGGCTGTAGTGTCCTGGGGTCACGTGATCATCTTTTGCGAGCTCCTGACAAGCAAAGTCAATGGGGAAGCCAGATTCCCTTAACAACAGTGTTTCCAATTTAACAACTGCAGTGATTTACTTAACAAATGTGGCAAGAAAAATCGTAAAATGGGGCAAAACACACTTAATACATTTCTTACTTGGCAACATAAATTCTGGCTCAATTGTGGCCTTAAGTTGAGGGCTGCCTGTATTAAATAGAAATAGCATTACCAGATCTGGACCACAAAATCCAGATACACAGGAAAGCAGGATTTAGTTTTCTGAATGTCTTTTCTACCCTATAGTGGTTGTCAGAATATTTGCAGCAAGGATCTGGTAGCCCTAAAATGGGTTTGCTGCTGTCTTCTTATTCTAACTCCATTTCTGCTTCTCTCATAATAGCTAATGGCAAATCAGTGGAACACTTCTAACATGTTAAATTTTAACACTGACCTTACAGTGTTAAAACCATACTGTATTTTTAACACTTAAGCTACAATTCTTAACTTAAACTACAGTTCTCAACTAATTTAAGATCAATATCCATTGAACTATAATGGGACTTTATGTAGACATTTAATCCATTTGGTATCATGATCATAAATATTATAATTGCATATAAGTTTTCTAATATGAAAAATAGTTATTATTTTTAACAGGAAATATTTACCGGAATATTCAAAGTTATTCTTTTTAATATTCTTAAATTTAATGCAGACAGTGCCATCTTAATTCCTATTATGGACAGTTGCTAGAATATTGGAAAAAACGTGCTATAAGATAGCTTAAGATAGTACCCCAACATTTCTTCAATGAAAATTTGTTCTTGACAAAGGAAATTCAATACTTAATTCAATCTAAATTAAATATTCCCTATCATTACAGTGTAGATATCACTTGGCAGAATAGCCATGAAGTCTTTAGAAAAGTTATTTTGATGGTGTAATGTCTCTATATCTATAACAGTCAAAATTGTTCAAGCCACAATATTCCCTGTGATGCTCTAAAGAAGCAAAAGTTGTACTTCAAAGAAGTAGGATAGGAAGAGTATTGAAGCTTTTGAACTTTAGTGATGAGATGACTCCTGAAAATATCAAGGAAAGCCAAGAAAAAAATAGATCATCAAACAAATCAATCCAAAGTTCACACTTGAAGAAGAAACGGTCAGGCTCAAATTTTCAGACTCTGGACACATTATGCAAAGAATTTGAGAAAGTTCTAATAATGGAAATGGTGGAAGGAAAAAGGAGAAGAAAACAGCAGCAAGGTAGATGGACTTGGTTGCAGTGGCGAGAGTTACTTTATAGGAAAAGCAACATTCTGGATGACCATAGGATGATAATAAAGAATGGTTTCCACATCTCTTTTCTACCATCTAGTGGTTTGGAACCAGAATTTTGTAGTTCAAACACAAACTCCACTGTGTTCGGTAAAGACAAAACTGGTTTAAAGTGTATAAAATTGAAAGTGGCAAGTTATTTGAGCACTGAGGACTGGAATTTCTGCAAATACATCTTCAACTCAGTGATATTTGTAGAAAAATAGAAAAGCTGAATGCCTTGTAATTAAGTAAAATCATGCAGACAAGCAAAGCAAAAAAGAGTTGTGAATAAGTTGCTACATCAACAGGGATAGTACAGCTAATCCTCGATTTACAACAGTTCATTTAGTGACCATTTGAAGTTACAATGTCACTGAAAAAGGGACTTATGATTTATGACCGTTTTTCACACTTATGAGCAATTCGATATCAAAAATTAAGAATTTTGGAAACTGACTCATATTTATGATAGTTGCAGTGTCCCAGGTCACGTGATCACCTTTTGCGATCTTCTGACAAGCAAAGTCAATGGGGAAGCCAGATTCACTTAACAACCGTGTTACTTACTTAACTACTGTAGTGATTCACTTAAAAACTGGCAAGAAAGATTGCAAAATGTGACAAAATTCACTTAACAAGTGTCTCGCTTAGCAACAGAAATTTGGAGCTAAATTGTGCATGTAAACCAAGAGCTACCTGTATCAAGATCACATGAAGCGATAGTACCACTTTATTCTGCACTGATAAGACCACACGTGGAATACTGCATCCAGTTCTGCTAACAATTCAAAAAAGATGCTGAGACTCTTTCTAGAATGAAGAACCACAAAGATGATACCGGAGTCTGGGTGCTAAGCCAGATGCTGAAAAGTTGCAGGAACTAATTATGTCTAGTCTAATGAAGAGAAGGACTAGTTTTCCAAAACTTGAGGGGCTGTCGCAGAGAAGAGAAGAGAGGGTCAACCAATATCCAGAGCACTTGAGGACAGGAACAGAAGTAATGAGTGGAAGGTTATTAAAGAGAGGTCTAACCTAGAACTGAGAAATTTCCTGCCAATGAGGACAATTAATCAGTGGAATGGTTTTCCTCTAGAAGTTGCAGGTGTTCCTTCATTGGAGATTTTCAAAAAGAAGTTGGACAACCATTTTTCCGGAATGGTGTAGGATCTCCTGCTCAAGTAGGAGGTTGGATTAGGAGATGTGAAGAAAGATATATGTGAATGTGCCCACCCTGAAGATTTTATACACCACTTTTTGGCTATCCCTTCAGTAAAATCAACCTTAGCAAGTAAAGGTTTAAAACCCAGTCTGGTATTCCAGCTGGGCTTAGACTGTGGCTCACTGATGACAGCAAATAAGCTAGAAATGGCCATTCGAGTCTTTCAGGTGAATCTCTCCTGTTCAATAAAATCGAGAATTCCTATAAGTAACAATTGATATATCTAAAAAGCATCAATGATAAAAGTCCAACTTAACTCAGAGCTATGTTCAGGCCTAAAATTTATTTGGACCAAGAAAATGAAATTTCAACCAACAGGAATCTCAAATGAGGGATCTTAAGGTCTCTCATGAGAAATAAATGCAAAAGAAAGACTTAAATTCAATGTACTTCATCTAATTGGCTCTAGTCTGGAAAAGGAAAGTGCCAAACTCTTAAGTTAACTACAATTCTTTGCCCCTTTGTCTTCTGCCTTCAGAGGTAAATCATTGTCTTCTTCAGTAGATATGGACTGAACTGAGATCTCAGAAACTGTAATAATGATGGCAGTAATAATAAAGGCAATAATACAAAGGTAATAATACTGTAGTAGTAGTAGTAGTAGTAAAATATATTGATTCTGAAACTCCAGTTGTTGATAACTTATCTAAGTAAGTGTAATGATAAATATAGCTTTTTTCAACCATCTAAGCTCTTTTTCGAGGTGGCTGTTTTACTTGTATGTCATGCAGCAAACCAGTCATGGATCATTCTTCTTCCGTAGCAGCCTCTTAGAATAACAGCCTCTGTTTTGTCCCCATCCGACCTATATACTCTTAAGAAAAAGATCTCTTGCAAAACATACCTCAGGTTGAGGCAAGAATAAATCCAATTAGATTCCCCTGAATTTATGTCACCATCTCCTCCTGCGATCCTTTTTTAATATAAGGATGACGCGTTAGGTCTTACACGTCTGATATTCGATATTTATAGAGACCACTAATCAGATTCTTATCCAGGGGCCATATTGCTCTGCATTTCTATCTCTATGGTTTCTCTATCTGCCTGCATCTTCTTCCTCCTCCTGACCGCTCCACCAGAAACCGCTAGCAAGAGCAAGGACTGGCGCAAAGGAGAACCGAGGAGTGCATCGTGTAAAGCTCAGCTGGCTGACATACCTGCAGAGGTAACTGGCAGAAGTCCTTCAAACTTAAGCAGTTCGTTATGCTTTTTTTTAAGCGATGGCAAAAGATTGATTTCCTCTGTGTTAGAAGAGCTACCCATCTCACCCAAACAGGACACGGAAATCTTTAGTCGAGCAGATGATGAAGATGTTGTGGTCAATATGCTGGGTTTTTAGAAAATTATAAGGTCCTGTCAACCGTGGCCACAGTTTCATATTTACATCATCCTAAGCATCCATTATCTTGTTTGTCACCCTGGACTCAAGGGATTCCTCTGCTAACCCATGGGGATATAATTATACAGCTCTTTGAAATAAGCAATGAAGTCTTTTTAAGAGTCTTTACTCTTCCTCTCTCAGTCATTTATTAAAAAACCTCATGTTTTAAATTCAGTTGTAGAAGTGGCAAGGACTAAATTTCCTGTTAATTCTAAATGTTCATTTTGAGTTTAAGGGTTGTAATCTCCTCTGGCAATTAGATCAAGAGATTTAGCAGCCCAACAACACCAACTAAAGTTAGTGCATGTACAGTATATCTTGGCTGTGAAGAAATATTATTTGATCAAATATATCTTTCTGGCATGAAGCTAATTAAAATCTTTATGGGAAGCTGCTTTGGCAGTTAAAAATACATGAATATTTCTAATTGATAAGGAGCATAACTGAAATCATATGGTATTTTTCAAGAATAATCTGCTTTCCTTCTGCGACTGAGCAATTTTGCTCCTCAGATTTTAACTACACAACCTTTAATTTACTCAGAATTCCATTAAATTAAATGGAGCTTATTTCTGGACATGTGGCTATAGAAAGGCAGCAAGAATTAGCCTTTACTGAAAAGCTCAAACATTGTACTTTCTGCAACATTCAGGATGTATTACTGCATGCAGTTTTCTTTGTGGTACCCTGAGATTGAAACTAAACCACTGAAGGAATGTCTCAAAGCTAGTCCAACATTTGTTTCTCTTTGGCAGACTATCTAACCCAGATAATATGATTCTGACTTAATATTAGTAGATGATGATATAGGAAAGAAGGAGAAATGTCAGAAGACGCCGCTAATGAGACACATTTTCCTTTGAAGATAGCAGCTTTAAGAGTATTTGATCTTCCACTGTCCTGGTATAATTCACTAATACAGGTAATGATTGCATTTGTTGTTCTTGTAGCTCTGTTTGCACTGCCTAGGAGTGCTTTTTAACATGTATCTTAATTTTATTAAAGTAATGTTTATATGCATAGAGGTACTATGTTACAAGTTTGCATTATTATTGTATGAAAAATATGTTCCAATGCTATCTTGATAAGAACCACACCCTGGTTCCCTACTACTCCCTTAGGTTTTTATTATTATAATTGCTGAATTTCATGGACTAGTAAAACAGAAATTTTTTTCTGGTTTCTTTCTGTAGATTCAGTGGTGTTGATATTCTACAGATTTTCTGTCGATTATGCCTTAATTGATACCTTGATATAAAACTCTTGAAAGTTGATTTATTTATAGTGGTCTGTGAAATTAGGAATACATAAATTGCAGGCAGGGGTTTTTTTTGGTTAGGGAGGGCTACTTGCATTTAAAATGGTTAGGGTAATGATTAAGCTAAAAGAAGAAAAAAAGAAAAAAGAAAGTTAATTATTAGCTGCAAGTTAGTGGTACACTAAATGTAGACTTGCTTGTGCATTATGCTACAATGTGGAAGAGCAAAGGTTCTATATCTTCTGACACAATAAAAAATTTAAATTGAGTAAAATGAAAATTAAAAAAAAAATGTCTGCAGTCTTAACTTAAACTTTAGGTATGCAAAATGCAGATTAGAAATATGATTCCGAAAAGCTTTCTTTGCAAAATCTGCAAGTAATAATATTCCCAATGCTATTTTGCAGTCCCCAACAAACCATGCACAGCAATAGAATGCTATGTGAAATTATTATTTACATGTACAATTGCTACTCAGAAGATTGAAAATCCATATATATCCAACAGCCTAACTTGCTTTGCAGAAAGGATCTCTTTGATCCATGAATACAGTGTGTATACATGCGTTTTTGCTGCTGAGATCAAGCCAATTCTTTTGGGTGATGTCAGGTATACTATCCCTCTGAGGTAGAGAGAAATCTAGAGAGAAAGCATAGCAAAAGAGTTACAAGTTCTACATTTTTGGAACTGGTAAAAAGAATAAAATGTCACCATTTCATAATTAGCAGTTTGGTAACCAATCATAGGGGCGCGGTGGCTCAGTGCTAAAACGCTGAGCTTGTCGATCAGAAGCTCAGCAGTTCGGCAGTTCGAATCCCTTGCACTATGTAACGAAATGAGGTCCCGTTACTTGCCCCATCTTCTGCCAACCTAGCAGTTCGAAAGCATGTAAAAATGCAAGTAGAAAAATTAGGGACCACTTTGGTGGGAAGGTAACAGAGTTCTGTGTGCCTTATGTGTTTAATTATGCCGGCCACATGACCACGGAGATGTCTTCAAACAGTGCTGGCTCTTGGCTTAGAAACGGAAATGAACATCGCACCTAGAGTCGGACTGGCTAGCATACATGTGCGGAGATAAACTTTACCTTTATCTTTAACCAATCATACCCCAACCAAGTTTCTAGTGGTCACATATCAATACTAATGTAGATATTATGATTTATAGATTATGTACTTTGGAGTCCATACCCAGTCTTAATTATGACATACACAGATCTTCTCCAGGATGGTCTATCTCCAATCTGAGTTGGGTAAGGTCATTTATTAATACAGCATACTGATGATACTCAGGTATATATCACTGTCCTGGCTCATCCAAGTGATGGAATTTTCCCAGTGCCTGGTGGCTGTGTGGATATGAATGGAGAAGAACTGGCTTTGGCCCAATCCCAACATATTGCTATGGGTATTAGGATTGTCCTGTATCAAGTGGTTTTCTATCATTGATTCTGGATGGAATAACACTACTGCAGGCAGACTTGGTATATAATCTGGAAGATCTTGTGGACTCAGGGCTCTTGCTTGTGAACAAGTATCATCTGTGGTCAGAAAAGTCTTTGTACAGTTACATCTTGTGTCAGTTGCACCAATCCCTAGATCAAAAGCCACTACGGTTGGGTCACTCATGGCTTAGCTATCTTCTGGCTGGACCATTGAAATGTGCTGTATGTGTGGGCTGCCCTTAAAAACATTTAAAACCTTTAATTGGTCCAGAATGCAGTGGCATATGAGATATTAGATGCTCCACCATATATACATGTAACATCTCTGCTTTGTGAGGTGCAATGGCTTCCTGCAGGCTTTGGGATACTATTCAAAATGTTACTGTTATCTTTGAAGCCCTACTTGGCATGGGATCAGGTTGCTTATGAGACCGTCTTTGGCTATTGATTTCCGCTCATCCCATCAGATGGGGCAGAGTGAGCATGCCCTGGTTCCCATGAGTGAAGCAATATCATTTGGTATTTGCTAGGAATTAGCCCATCTCTCTCATGGTACCTATCTTATGAAACAGCCTTCACCCGAGACACGGACATTCCTGAGGCTGGTGACCTTCCAGAAGGGCAAGAACACCTGGCTATTCACCTAGGAACCTGGACTATAGTATTAATGGAGTTCTGATATTGTTGTTGCTATTGAGATTTTTTTAAAGAAGCTTGACCTTGATTTTTTTTCCTGCAATGTAATGGACTGTATATTTGATTTGTTTTTATTTTCGATTGTCATCCTTTGGCAGATGGGCAGCTGTACAGATAGGATGAATAAAATACATTTGATTCAATGATATATTGCTCATGTAGTTTTGATCCATTTATTCACTTTACATACCACTGAAAGCTTGACAGTGACAATATCACCAACTTCTATTGTTTGATTGATTCCAAATGCTTCTATATTATTTTCAGTCTGTAATTTTGAACAACATATAGGAAAAGGTATATTATATATGATTCATCCCAATGCACATACATCTCCCATTATTGCTCAGACCCCTAAACACATATTTTAAAAGCCATGTTGTAAAAACTTCCAGAGTATTAGGACTTAAAATGAAGGTCTTATGTCTAATGGGAGGACATTCTACAAGAAGAAAGCTCCTGCAGAAAAACCTTTGCTTTCAGTTCTCTCTCACTGCATTTTACGTAGTGTGGGAAATCTCAGTGAGTAATCACTACATGATAAAACTAGGGATAGATTATTGAGTGAGGGTTTCCAAATTTTGTACAGTGTGACCCATCTTGATTTTTTCGGGACTCTCATCTCTGTTATTTAACCCAACCCTGCCATTTAACAAAAACTCTAAATTCATAATTAAAACTGGAAATGCAGAAAAAATATTAATTTTTGCCTTTAATTAAAAATAACAAATGTTTTTTTCTTGTGTCAGCAAATTAACGAGAATGCAACGTGTAATATAGAAAGAGTAGAAATAAAATATATTTGCATTCTCACCCATATTCCCACAGGCCACCTTTCCCCTGCAGTCTTTCTACTGCATAAGCACAGATGCACATTGAGTGTGTTGCCTGCCTTCTTCCTGTCCATCCCTCTATAACATTTATAGTGACTTTCCTCCCTGTTTCCCCTTAACCAGGTCATTGTAACTTTCCCATCAACACCTATCAATCTTCATAGCATTTCTTTTCTTCCTATTATCCCGTGGGCTCCATCTACTTTCTAGTCTTCTTGCCACATACTGATAATTTTCATTGTGCCTCCTTTTTTCCCCATCAGCATATTCCCCATCAGATTTTAGCAGTCCATTAGATTCTCCATTAAAAATTGTGGTATTTTTTAATTTCACATTTCTTTTCATGCACAAGCACACATTTTGAGGTCCCTGGTAGTAGGGCATGGCATTTTAAATTGTCCTTTTCGATTTTCTAGAATCAATGAAGATAATAAAACATTTATTTTACAAAAATAACTATCAATGCACTCATCTCAAATGTAATGTAAGTAGAATTAGTATACTTGCTATATAGTTGTGCAGCTATATTTCCCAAAATATCTGTACTCTTTTTAAATTACAGTTTGATTTAAAATATGCTCAGGAATGTGAATTGAGGTTCTTGTATTGCTAGAAGTGCTTCCGTTATTGGATGCAGAATTCATATTTAACACTTGAATTTAGTGTGCCTATAAAAGTGAATTATTTGTATTTCTGCACAAATGTAATATAACCTTTTTAACCATTTGTTTTAAGGTTAAAATCTCACCAGGGCTAAAGAAGCTATTTGCGATAACAGCAGTAAGTACAATAACTGTACTTTTTCTTGCCCATCACTTCAAAAGAAAACGTGGGAAGAAAACCAGGAAAATATCTCCATGGGAATCAGACCATCTGATGTTTGATTATGGAAAAACATCTGGGTCAGAGAAAAGTAGGTGACATTTTCTCTAGGTTCAAAGAGAGTTACCTGATACACACTTATTTCGTTGTAAGCCTTACTGAAGTGAACTACCTTTCAAAGAAGCATCAGAGGTCTATGCTGCATAGTTTACAATTACATGGAAACAAGTATAACTGAATAGGTAGAGCAGGGTCTCAAAAGATCATATGTGATTGGAATTAAATGTATTGGGTTACAAGTAGAATATAAATAACACTAGTATTTCAGTCTTGCACAATCTAGTCCTATGAAATTGACCAGATTAAGAAAGCAATGTCATATAAATCAAAATTGCTTTTATTGTAACAGCTATAGCAATAGAATTGTCAGGTGTGAAAGACCATGCCCACATGTGAAAATTTATTTATTACTAAAAGCCAATGTGCAAGAATTTTCTCAACCAATGGTCGGTACCTAGTTAGATAAGGGTCAACGGCAGTCAAGGGGAAATGAACTTAGTTTGTTCTTGGCTATGTAGTGATTCTAGGCTGATCCCTCTTTTTATCCATACGCCTAGCTCTGCCAATCCTCCTGTAAAAATCTTGCAAGTCTGAATAAATTTTCCTTCCTCAGTCTAATTTCATGTGAACTAGGGAGTATCTTATCTGAGATATTTTCTCAAGTTACTTTGCCTGAGTTCAAGCCCTGTTTTTTCCTTTGCTTTCCACATAATCCCATTTTCAATTGAATTTGCTTCCATAACATTTACCATATTTTTTGCACCATAAGACGCGCTTTTTCCCCCCCCCAAAAAAGGGGGGGAAGTGTCTGTGTCTTATGGTGCGAATACAGAGCTGGGAGCCGCTCGCAAATGGGTGGAATGGATGGCGGAGGGAGCTGAGAGTCGCTCGCAAAAGGTGGCTGCTGACTCTCCCCCCCCCCACCGAGTCCAGCTGTTTGCGAGCGACTCTCGGCT
>JANHFO010004048.1:203533-215019 GCA_032468095.1 Pareas carinatus
AGGGCAGAGCGAGCAGCAGGCGGCAGCTTGTCCTGGCAGCAGCGCAGGCTCTCTGATTAAAAGAGACCTTGCATTTCCTGTCTGCTCCGGCTGCGCTGCGGCCAACACTGAGCTGCGTGGCAGCATCCCCCGCTACGGTCCAGAGTTCAGAGTTACGGTAGCTTTGGGGACCCTTATGTTCAGAGGCCTTATTTTTGGGGGAATGCCATATATTTCAGCGAGAGGCAAAACTGTAAGTAGGCCTTATTTTGGAGGGATGTCTTACTTTCAGGAAAAAACGGTATGTGTGATGAGAATACACAAACTTGTATTTATGCAAAAGGACTTTCTTTATTTTTTTTTCATTTGCACCCTATCACCAAAATTTCTTTGGTAATCATTGGGAACTGGAAGGGACAAAAACAATCTAGTTTGCCATTCCATTTGTTCAATTGGCAGGCGAACCTGAATTTTTAAATCATATAAGAAACTCTGCTGTGAACAGTCTTCTTAGCTCTTCCCTTGAAACTGATAATGCTCAAATAAGGATAAATGGTTTGTAAGAAAATTGAGATTGATTAAGTCCTGGGCTTCAGATAAACCTATGAAACAATCAGAATTCCTTCCACATGGAGGTTCTCTAAAGCAGGGGTCCCCAGCCCCCAGTCTGTGAACTGGCACTGGTCCACGGCATGACAGCAACCAGGCCGTGGAACAAGCCAAGCCCCATTCGCAGGATGCGAACAGAATGCAAAACCACGCCCCCTCCAGGTCACAGAAAAACCTGTTTCCAGGGAACTGGTCCCTGGTGCTGAAAAGGTTGTGGGAACACTGCTCTAAAGAAACTACAAGCAGTAGGCAAGGTCATTTTGTTCTCTGCTAGCACAAACCAGTACAACTAGGCCAGCACTGTAGAAATCTCTGAAGGCATGATACCGAGTAGGGGTCATATTCCAGCATATAGTATCTATTTTGTGTGCATACGGTCATTTTTAAATACTTTGTCTTACTGACTAGAGAAAATGTGTGAATCAGTCCTTTTATTTTCACATGTGTTCATAAGTCTGTTTCATATTTATTCGTTTAATCACTGGAAAAACAAAAATTTGCATTTAAACATGGAAATATTTTTTACAGACAGTGCATTCTTCCGTGCATTTTATCCCAAACAAAAAAAATACGGAGAAACTACAAGATAATGTTCACATTTCCATTTGGGAAGTTTGAATCAATTCATTTAAAATACAAATATCTAAAATTCTCAAGCACTACTATTTTAGTTAATAAAATATATCACAGATCTTGTGCTTGTTTTTGATTTACTGTTTATTCTTATCAATTTATTTTTCAGCGAACAGAGTATATGCCAAGCCCGGGCATCAGTTATGGTTTATGATGATACCAGTAAGAAATGGGTGCCAATAAAGCCTGGACAACAGGGCTTCAGCCGAATCAACATCTATCACAACACGGCCAGCAACACATTTAGAGTAGTTGGAGTTAAACTTCAAGATCAACAAGTGAGTGTTTTTATAGCATTTCAACCATACCAGTTCTAAAATAGAATTCAAAAAACAGTGGTTGCTCTGTGTTTTAGAAAAAAGTATATTAGTGTGGGCATGTACATATAAACTTTTTATTTTAAGAGTACATTCTTTCCTCTGTGGTTGAAATACATAATTTATGCTGAGCAAAGGAAGCCTTATGATGCTGTTGCTCCATTTAACACAGAACTGTCTCAAGTGGTTACAAGAAGTTCCTCAGGGTTTTAGATAATTCCAGTTTTACCATGAAATGCCAGCTTATATATATATATATAAATGATACTGTTTAAATAAAGCATGTTGTAAGCTCCAAGCTTTACACCTTTACCCATATTTGTTTGAATTTATTTATACATATTGTTCTCCTTCAAACCACAAAAGATAGCTTAGTTTACAAGAAAACCCTCATTAGCATAATAATCACCTATAGTTATCATTTGCTTTGAAAGTCACTTTGAACCCTATGGCCTTGATGGTTTTCAAAAGACAAGCAAGTTGAAGCTCTCCTTATCTTCAAAAGCAAGATATTTCTTAACATCTGAATTTGAATGAGCAGCTTCATTCCTTAGCAGCCCTTCTTAAGATACGTTTACAGGACTAATGCTAGTCAATAAAGATGATCTAACAGGTGACAGGCATGTAGGAATTAAAAGTTAAAAGCTCAAATTGGCTGGAAACCTATTGATTATCAGTGGACTAACTTCAGTAATGTGGAAACTACCGAACTGGGTGTTTTTGCAGAAATAATTGGGCTGCTTCAGTTTCGCTAAGTTTCAATTCAGTCATTCAGGAGCAGCTCCATGATAAAAGTATTGCTGTAATCTAAACGTGAGGTGGGAATAAATCATAGTTATATGGGCTTTCCCTTTCCAAAAGGACAGTGTTTTGCTCATTTGTCAAATTGTAAGGTCTCCTATCCAAAGTCTTCACTGCCGTAGATAAAGCCCTATCATCTTCTTTAAAAAAAGAAGATTGAAGATCTGGCATAAGTTCAGTAATACAGCTGGATAAAGTATGCCTCTTCCATCAGAGTGGCATTAATTACTTTTCAGATCCAGCTGAATGTATCCTACTTAGGAAGCGGGGAATGGCATAAATTCAGTCATACTGCAGAGAATTGCTTTCCCTTTCTTGACCTCTACGAGCTCAAAGGGATCCCAGACAATCTTGATAGACATTATCTTCGTCACCTCATAAGATTCTGTCCAATTAGTGTCTATCCTCAATTAATGTGAGTCATTTTATCTCAAAGAATGCCATAGAATTATTGTGGTAGTCAGCAGAGAGATCTGCTTCTTTACCAAGGTCTACTATGTGAGTCTGGAGACAGGCACTAAGAACCAACGTAACAAAGGCTACCATCAGTAACACACTACGCCGCCAGGGACTCAAATCCTGCAGTGCCAGACGTGTCCCTCTGCCTAAGCCAGTACATATGCAGGTCCATCTGAAGTTTGCTAGAGAGCATTTGGATGATCTAGAAGAGGATTGGGAGAATGTCATATGGTCAGATGAAACCAAAGTAGAACTGTTTGGTAGAAACACAACTCGTCGTGTTTGGAGGAGAGAGAATGCTGAGTTGCAACCAAAGAACACCATACCTACTGTGAAGCATGGGGGTGGCAACATCATGCTTTGGGGCTGTTTCTCTGCAAAGGGAACAGGACGACTGATCCGTGTACAGGAAAGAATGAATGGGGCCATGTATCGTGAGATTTTGAGTGCAAACCTCCTTCCATCAGCAAGGGCATTGAAGATGAAACGTGGCTGGGTCTTTCAGCATGACAATGATCTCAAACACACCTCCCGGGCAACGAAGGAGTGGCTTCGTAGGAAGCATTTCAAGGTCCTGAGTGGCCTAGCCAGTCTCCAGATCTCAACCCCATAGAAAACCTTTGGAGGGAGTTGAAAGTCCGTGTTGCCCAGCAACAGCCCCAAAACATCACTGCTCTAGAGGAGATCTGCATGGAGGAATGGGCCAACATACCAGGAATAGTGTGTGACAACCTTGTGAAGACTTACACGAAACGTTTGGCCTTTGATATTGACCAGATATTTATTTTCCACCATACTTTGCAAATAAATTCTTTCCAATCAGACAATGTGATTGGTTGGTTTTGTTTTCACTTTTTGTCTCTCATAGGTGAGGTAAACCTATGATGTCTATTACAGGCCTCTCTCATCTTTTTAAGTGGGAGAACTTCCACAATTGGTGACTGACTAAATACTTTTTTGTCCCACTGTATATGCTTTCAAGAATACTAACACCAGAATAGAGTTTATAGTATCAGAAGGTTTGAGGTTATTTTTTTTCTTGCTAGCAGCACTCCAAACGGCAGATATATACAGGTAGTTCCCGACTTATGACCCAAATGAGCCCAAAATTTATGTTGCTAAGTGAAGCATCTGTTAAGTGAATTCTGCCCTATTTTACGAGTTTTCTTGCCACTGTGAAGTGAATCATTGCAGTTAAGTTAGCAGCATAGTTGTTAAGTGAATCTGGATTCCCCATTGACTTTGCTTGTCAGAAGACTGCAAAAGGTGATCCTGTGACCCTTGGACAATGAAACCATCATAAATATGAACCAGTCACCAAGCATATTTATTTTGATCATGAGGTGGCTGCAACAGTTGTGTGAACAACAGTCATAAGTCACTTTTTTGATGCCGTTTTAACTTTGAACAGTCACTAATGTCACTGTTGTAAGTCGAGGACTATCTGTATTTTAAATGAATGGGATTGGATGCATTTTAGCTGTCTGCTGAATTATTTAATTTTGCCACAAAAATCTTGCCTTAAGTCATCTGATACGAAGAACAAAAATAGTAGACCACAATGGAATCTACCTACTGCATGGTATCAATATAATCTAACCCTAAGCAAGTATAGATAGGCCTTTTCCAGAGCATATTTTGATGCCCTCCCATCAGCTATACTCTACTGTGTTGCAGACTTTGCCCTCGTGGACCCAGCGAGGCAGACTTTTGCTCATGACCTCAGATGGTGTCCTTTTAACGATACCCAAAGACATGCTCTGATCTTTCCCATCGTTTCCAAATATGAAGGTCACACTGATAAATTTTATATTTATTACTTTTTCAGGGATGCTAATCCCACAATCACATAACAGGTGGCCAAATATATCTACGTCATGCAACTATGCAAAACTTTTAATTAGATGTTGTATTTGTCTATTGTTTTTCCCCTCCAGTAACAAATTGTTATGTTAAAACTGTTTCTCATTTTTACTACAAAGGCTGGTCAAAGACCGTAATAAATGTATAGTGTTTTTTATACCATAACGGAACAGTAAGAACTAAAGTTCTGACAAGTCTTTGCCATTATTCTTATCTGTTCCCATGTTAGATGTTGGAAACATTCTCAGACTTGAGGCAATGAACTAGATTCATTTAATGGCTTTTAGTCTCAAGTATTGATGTTTCCACTAATAATTGCTTCAGCGGTTTTGGAAATGTGCTCAGCTTAATTCTAAGAAATAAACCTTATTCTTTTCTATATAAATGGTAATGCTTGTCATACTACTCCTAGGGTTTTTCTTTTTGCTGTAGAAATCAAACTACAAAAATTAGATTGTGGAACACAGGTTTTCCTATGTAATAGTAAAGCTGTCATAAAAGCTTTATGTTCACTCAAGTCACACAAGGAACAAATATATAAAAGGCGCTTGCAACATAAAACTTATCTACAGTAGAGCTTCTAAGAAGTAAAATTTAGAAATCAAAAGTAAATAAAACATACCCATTTTTTTATAGTACTCTTCCCAAGCCTTGGTATAATCTACCTGCCCTGCTGGGGCTGGATTTGGCTGATCTCCTGATTGAGCAAAAATACAAAATAAGAGTGAGTAAAACAAAAAACTAAAAAGATTCAGTTCTAATCACATTTTATTCTAATTAAGGGTAATCACAATAGTTAACATTTTTGTTTTCATGAATAAAGGCAAATATACATGTCCCAGCATAATGTGGCAGGATCCAATCTGGGTTAGTTACTGGGACCAGAGATTTTTGTCTTCTGACCATCTGGACATGGGCTAGAGCCCATCTTCGGGGAACTTCTCTCTAACAGTGTAGTGTGTGTGCTGTTTTGTGTGTAATATTTATAGTGCCTGATATGACATCCCTACATATAACCTGGTTAAATGGCTGTCACAACACTTAAGCTTCCTGACCCAATGCTCAAACAGCACAGACACATCATCCACACAATTTCTGACCAAAGTACAAGACTTAAATGGCTTCCAATGAGAACATGTTCTCCTTTGATGTAGTGTTCCTATTTACATTCATCACTCCTCATTTAGCATATGAATAGATAGAAAACTATGAGTACAACACAGATCAGAACCTAACCAGGACACAAATCATGAAGTTACTCCAATACTTTCAACGCACCATCTTCACATTCAAAAGTGAAATGTACAAACAAATAGACACTCATGGGATCCCCAATACCAGGAGTTATTGCATAAACAGTCCTGTGTGAACTAGAACAGCATGCACTTCAGAACGAGACATCTAAATTCTGATGTCGCTACGTTGATGACACATTCATCATCATCAAGAGAAATGCACTTAAAGACCTTCATACCATACTGAATTTCATCTTCCCCGACATACAGTTCACAATGGAGGAAGAAACAGCTAGGCAATTATTTTTAGATGTACTTGTCAACAGACAAGAGGATGGAAGGCTAGGAACCACAGTTTATCACAAGATCACCAACACTCCACACATTCTGAATTACAACAGCAACCATCCTGTCTCACAAAGAGTTCCATCAGAACACTATATGGCAGGGGGAGAACCCACTGCAACACTCAGCAAGCCAAACAGCTGGAGAGCAGATGCCTACATGAAAAATTCAAGCAGAATGGGTACCCTCAATCATTTGTCACAAGATGTCTGCATAACAGTGTGGGGAGAAGAAGGAAGAAACAAAGTACAAGACAAACCACATAGGGACACCCTGCCATATATCAAAAATATTTCATAAGTTTTAGAATGCAGCTTCTGAGATCTGCAAGTGGGTATTGCCCACCGCCCATAGATTACCATATGAGGACAAATATGCTTATACCATATGCTATGTAAGGATCGCTTGGAGGTGTAAGATACTTTCAATGTAATTTATTTATTTTATCAATTTATATATTGCCCTTCTCCCAAAGGACTCAGGGCGGTGAACAGCCAGATAAAATACATCAATACAAAACATTAAAAAACAAATTAAAAATATTAAACAATGGCTGATTATTAAGAATTTAAGATTAAAACTTTTCTTAAAAAAACCCCAAATCTACTAAATCCATTGCATGGATTGCCAGTGACTATATAGGTTAGACAAGGAGGAAGCTAACCATCAGATTGGAAGCACACAAGTGAGCTGTCAGACAAGGAGACTCAAACTCATTGGTAGCCTCACACTGCAATGAACAAGGACACACATTCAATTTTGTAGCTACCAAGACTGTTGGATGAGCAGTCACAAAAACAGTCAGAGAAGTGATTGAAGCCTGGGAAACAGGCCACTCATCTATCAACAGGAGTGTTGATTTACCACTAGCCTATCAAGTACATAGAAGGCGAGGGCTGGGCAACACAAGTAAACAACAGCTAACAACTTAAAAGCCAGTCATCAACACACCCCATACAACATCTCAAAAGCCACCCACAACAGACACTATAAATACCATACACAAAACAGCAAACTCTGCTAGAGAGACGTTCCCTGAAGATGGGCTCTAGCATGAGTCTGAAAACTTGGAAGACAAAACCTCTGGTCCTGGTGACTGACTCAGATTGGATCCTGCATTTTTATTTATAAATACTTTGCAAGTCTCAGTTCATAAATGTTATTTGCACCTATCAAGTGCAGAACCTGGCTGCATCTTTTAATCATCAAGACCTGTACATTTCTTTATCTGGGGAGATCAATCAGACCTTCTCAATGATTCAGCTGTTCCAGTTATATTTAATTGGAACCAGTCATTGTGAACAAATGAATCTGTCTCCACAACTAGTCTGTGTCCCTTAGGGTGTACAAACAATAAATGCTTGTGATATGTCCATATTATATTCCAGAAAACCCTAAAAATAATTGTTATACTAAACAGAATACTTGGAAGAATATATAATTTAAGTTAAGAACACTATTTTTTGTTTGATTCAATTATAGTCATTTGACTGAAAGAATAATATAAACTTTTAAGTCATCACGTTGACCTAAATTAATTTTTGATTCAATGTCAGTTTTTCTATTTTCACTTGATGGTCTACAATCCAAGTATATTCTACTGAACTATTTTTCAAAATTCCTGCTAATTCCTATCTCTCTCTCTCTCTCTCTCTCTTGTGCACTTTCAAATTAAAACTGAAATTCTATTATATCCTTATGACACAAAGCTTGGATGGTATTAAATTCACAGGACTATTACCCCTACCTCTTTCAGAGTGTAGGATTTTATATCCTGAATTAACTTTATATCCTGATTTAACATCAATTCAGTTTCAATGAAATTGAGTAACCCATTTGCTTGCAAAGCATAAACTGAAAGTCAAGATAATGTATACAAACTCCTGACTGCAGTAGTAAAAAGGCAAGTCTAGTATTGCTTGGGGCCCATGCCCATAATACCAAAACATTTTGACATATTGTATAAATGCAGACTTTCCCCCCTGAGGAATAACTTCAGAGAAAAAAAACAATTCTTGAATTCTGGACATATTTTATGAGAAGGATAATATATTGTATGCTGTATTTAATTGGCTCATCAACATGAGTCCTTGGAATATAAGAAAACTAGAAATAAACAAATAAATATGGAGATTGTTGGAAAAATTAGGAATTGCCCAGAAATCCCAGCCCAACTTTGGTTAAAATTCTCATCAATCTCATGCCTTATTCTAAATTAGCTGTCCCAAACATTTTTAGATTTGTGTTATTGGTTTTAGTATTGAAACCAAATTACATACAAAGCTTCAAATATTTAATTGGTGAAATTATAATAAATCAACTTTCAAAATATTCCAGGGTTTGAATGATACTTCAACTTTTTTCCCAAGCTATTTTGGTATTTTTATTATATTGTACCTTGTCCGTTAGTCTGAGTGGCAGGTGGTGCACTAGGTGGAGCTGCAGGGGGTGGTTGTGCTTGCTGTTGATAGTAGTGGGCATAATAGGCTGCCCATGCTGCTGAATTAGGATCTGCTGGCTTACCTGAAAATTATGATGACATTCAGTTCAACATCTTAAGAGATCACTAAGATCAGTTGCCATTTACATCCATTCTTATGAAAGATAGATAAACTTCCCAAAAGTAAAATAGTTAATCTGTTCATAGAACATTGTTCATGACAGCATGTAAATAATGAAACCATTCCTTTCAGTTTCAGTGTTATCTGTCTGTCTACCTACCTACCTACCAACCAACAAGTGTAAGCACTACAAAGTGGAGTGTGTACCTAGGATTGCTCTTCAGCCAAAGTAGCATTATTTTGCTCTTTTCGATATGTCACTTTTGGAATTGAGGTGTTAAGATTTGGACTGCATCTTAGGCAAGCTTGAGGAAATGCAGTAAATCCTGTGGTACCTTCTTTTGAACAATCGAACTTATTATTGGCTCAAAAGGAAATTCAGTTATTTGTATTATCAACTATGAAGTCATATATTTTAAAGTCATATTTTTAAAAATAAAAAACACTGGTTCTAAATCTAACTGTTCTTAATACAGGATGAATTTTGGCTACCTGAAATATTCAATGTATGGGTAGTCGATGTATTACTGTTTGTATAATGACAGTCCAGAAATACCATGGCCTTGGAAAGGGTGCTTTATGGCCCATAAAGAACTTCTGGCAGTTGCAAAATGTTGCACCACCACTCCTATGGGCACATGATCATGAACTGGGTACTTGGCAACCTGTTAACATTTAAGATCAGCTGTCAAGTGCCCTGCCATTGTGCATTTGCCATTTACAATCTTCAACTCTGTTTCTGTACCCCATCGAAGGAGTTCCCTTTCAAGTAAAGAGAGAAGCTGAATTCCTTCAGCAGGATGCAGAAATGGAACTGAAATCCTGAAGATTTCAACTATGTTTACTGCACAGTCGAAGGAATTCCATTTTATGCACAGAGGGGAGCTGAAATTGTTTGGTAGGCAGCTCTTTCAGCCAGGTCCCAGAAATAAGAGGGAACCAAAACCCAAGGAGAGTGAAGAGGCCGCACAGTAGAGTATAGGGTGTCTCAGACAAGTGGGGGAGGTTTAGGGAGGTTTGATGCAGGCCATATGTGGCTCTCTGTTCAGGAGCTTGGATTTTGAGTCCCCAAGCAGAACCTTCCAAGGTCTCCTCCGCCCCATACTCCTTATCTTGAACTTTCCATTTAATAACTTGCAAAATCGCTTAACAACCAAACTGGGGGTGCTGGGATTGTGGTAGTTGAAAGAGGTAGTCATGTGGCAGTCAAATGTCCACTTTATCTATCAATTGAGATCCCAGTCCCAATTATGGTTGTTAAGGATTGTGTGTAAACATAACTTACAGAGTCTGGGTTTTCACAAGTATCTATGCTTAAATGCGTCTTAGTATTTTTGAAGGACCCTTTCACAAAAAAGTTTAGCATTTCAAACTAGCAACATTTATATATCTGCTTACAATTACCAGGGTCTGGGGGATTTGGTGGTTGCCAATGTGGATATGCATTACCCCATCCTTGTGGAGCATATGGTGCTGGAGGTCCACTAAAATGAAAATGTAACATATAATTAGATCAAGTAGTAAAATAATTTAGTCATAGCTATTTTTATTATTGGTGACTTGGAGTCTGCTGCAATAGCTAGATTGCAATCTACCAAGAATGTTCTGATTTTCTCCATAAAGAAGAGAACTGAACAAGAAAGGCTACAAGAATCCCATCATATGTACACTTTGGAGCTAATGATTTACAACACACCTAATATGAATTAAACAGTTTATAATATATATATATACTAATTCAGAATAAATGTTCAGTTAAATAGTACTCTTTCACTTTTAGAGAAATCTCTAAAAAGTGAATGCTTCTTAGATTTTGATTATAGAACAAATGCATTTAAAAACTGCATGGAATATATAGATTAAATCCAGATCCCAATCCAATAACATCTTGTTCTGCAAACATATCTACAAGTGTACAATACTTACTGAGGTGCAGGACCAGGAGGTCCAGGGGTATATGGAGCTGGATTGTAAGGTCCCATTGGAGCCCCAGGAGGTGGCCCAGGGGGGCCATGTGGTCCAGGAACAACACCATGAGGTCCATGAGGCACAGGGGGTCCCAAAGGATTTACTGGACCCTGTTAAGATAAGTAAAAATAGTGACGTTATTCTACATCAATAGCAAGGCTAAGATTACACAGTACAGATAGTCCCCAGTTTAAGAATATTGGACTTAAGGACAACACCTAGATATAAACAGGCTATTATTAAAGTTGGTGGAAGGGTTCTCTTTCCTCAAGCTGATAAACCAATGAAGCCGCACATTTTAAATATACAACCTGTTCTCAGCAGTTCCTAAAAACACTTGTGGCTTGTTCAAGAAAGCTTGCCACCATTTTTAGTAATAGGTAAATTGTTTATAAGTACAAGTTCCAACTCACACAGAAATTTGGGCTAAAGAGAGTAGGGAATGGAATGTGTCCTTAACCCAGGGACTACCTAGCCACCCACAATATCCTTATCAGTAAGATGAGAGGCATATAATTTTAATAAATAAGTAGATAAAATACCTGTACTAAAACTAAAAGTTTTATTATGCACTTTTCTTTTAGGGGACTAATACAGAACTTTCAGAAACTTCTGTATATATTGAACCCAACCAGTTTGGAATATATTTTATGATTACGATATGATGAAATGTGTTTTGTACTTCATGATGATTGTACTTCATTACATGATGACGT
>JANHFO010004048.1:233877-248434 GCA_032468095.1 Pareas carinatus
TTAATGGGCCAAGCCTGCGAGGGGGGACAGGGGAGACAAGGTTGGTGGTCTAGGATGTTCAAATAAAAGTTCCAGGGAGAAAATTAGAAAGTCTGCAGGCAGATGGCTAAGATGTTGAGACCTGCTGTTTAGTCAGGGTAGTTTGGTTCCAGGAGGGGATCAAGGCCCTGGGTTTTTGGGCCGCCCCAGCATGTAAGCAATTCGAAGCTGGAATTAAGCCATGCTGCCGTAGATAGTTGCTTCTTCCATCTCTGCCCCCCTGTAGCCGTCGTCCCCGATCTGCTCATTGCCTCCAACCGGGCAGGATTCGACCTTTGGCGTCACCACCATCGCCACCATCTCCGCTTTCTCTGTCCTTGCCGCCATTTTCACCATTACCTCGTGTCGCCTCGGTCGTCACCAGCTAGTTGTGGGCGCTCTTTGTTCTCCCGAATGGTGCCCGTTGATGTCTCCTTTGGGGAGAGCGAAGGGTTTAGAGCAGTTTCCCCCATTCAGGGGGATCGGGCGTGAACCCGTCCCCACATACCAGACCATTGGAGCCTTGTCTCTCCCGGCCCCGACGCTATGGAAGCTGCTTCCCGGCGGCCATTTTATACGTCTTATAAAATGGAGTTTTATGGAATTTTCCTGGCAGCAAAGTGGAAATGGTATTCATTCCTTTTTTTCAGGAAAGTGTTAGTGTCCTAATGTAGCTTTCAAGTGTGTTACTTCCTGACAAACTCCCATCTAAATGCAACCAGGCATTTCCTACTAAATATGTTAATGAACCTTTTAAAAGAATTGAATGTTTGCTGCCTTTTATTAGGTAACTTTTAAGAGCAGTTTTTTTGATGAAGAAGCTGCAATACAGCTTGCATATTAAGAACTACATTGCATCATTCCTTGTAATGATGTCTTTATTTCAGAAAATGCTTTCAAAAGACATAACGTTTGAGGAAATAAATTCTAAAGAAAATTTATTGATCTTAAAGTTGTGTAGCAATCAGAGTTAAAGCTCGGGAAATGTTTTAATTTAAGATAGTGAAGGGAAGTTGCTTTGTGGGTTTCCCCCCTCTAGATGGAAGTTAAATAGCATTTTAGTAAGCATTTTTTTTCTCATTTTGCATGACAAAAAGTTAATTCTGATTAGAGTGAGTATCCATATTAGTTAACTGACCTATCACCTTGAATATGTCATGGACTTTCTATTACAGACAACCTAATGTGGAGTATGTGGGTAGATTTCATGGTGTCCATGAAAAAGAATTATAATTTTATTTCACTAATCTACATAAAATTTAATTTTTAATTCAATAATGTAGGCAGCAGAGTAACTTAAGGCTTCTAGAATCGAAAATGTGCGTTAAGGCCAATAATCTCGCTGTCAAAAATCGTAACAACCTTAAACAGAGTATTGTTTTTGTTATTGATGTAATGGATTAATAAAGGAGCACATATATTACTATGTTGCATATTTGTTGTTTTTAATAATTTAATAACTGTACTTGAACATAATCATCAAAACATTTAAATAATTTTTGACAAGGATTCATAGATTTCAACAAAGTCAGAAGGTCCATGCCAGGGTAAGAACCCCTGTTCTACTGGAAAGCTTCAAGCTGTTAAATCCAGCTGTAATTGAACTATTCAAGAGAGTTGGTTGGCTTTTAACTTTAGCACCGTGAGTCATACTCTAATGTGTTAGTGGAGAAAAGATTGAGCATATCCTGGCATGGATACTTGGAAACATACCCCCCCCGGAATACAACACATGTCCACATCTGAAATGCACGCAGGTCCTTTTTTGGTAAAGTATTGTTAGTATGAATTTTCTTCCACTCTGGTTGGAACTCATCTCTTCCCTCCCTCCAGAGATTATTAGCACCAACAGCGTTGTGGAAAGAGTTCCAGAAGGGAGAAGAAGGAAAGCAGACAAAAACTATCTTCTAAATTTGCTTAGCTGTACTCTCTTCTTCCCTTCTCCACATTTCTATTATCCTCAATTGCCCTGTGGGAAACATCCTGGAAATTTAATTTCTTTTAAAATAATATTCATTTTATTTGCAGCTACTTATGTTGTTTGTGAACTACTTTGGAAAGATTGCTTTTAAAAAATAGGATATAAAATTGTAGCAGTGACAAATTGTCACTTCTGTACTGTATCATGTAAATTTTTACTTGGAATTAAGTTCCATTGTATTCAGAGGCTTAGTTTCAGGGAAACATTTATAGAATTACAGCTTATAAACACTTTTAATATTCCTTTAAAATATTTTTTCATAATTAAACTATAGTAAGTTAACCATAAAAATAAGCAACTAATAATAATCTTGCTTGGAAAAATAATCCAGTACTGAAGTTTTCTACTTTCCCAAGAGACTCATGACAATTTTTTTAAACAGACCATTAGCTACCCATCTTCCATCTCCTCATGGTTTACAAATTCAAATCATCCATAAGCTTCTCTTTAGAGCTTTCCTTTCATTCCATAAGATCACAATATTGTCCTACCCTGTTCTGAATGTTTAGCTTGAAATTTGTAAGAATGAATAATCATTCTGTATTTCTGATAATTAGAAACGAGCATCTTAATTTTTGTAATATGCACAGGATAAAGGTTTTGACAAGGAAATATTTATGGAAGGAGAATCTGAAATTTTTAAGGGACATGCAATGTTGATAGGAAGAGGAGCCTAGGAGGTAGGGGAATGGCATGACATGGATTGTTATTGAAAAGGAACATCAAAGTATTTTATTATATGTCCCACTTCATTGCAAAAGAACTTGTAAAAAGCTCTGCATAATGAGGAAGACAAATGGAACAAAATTATTTTATATTTCTTTAAACAGAAATAAATTTCATGGTGTGAAATTGGCTAAAAAAATGAAATTGTTTAGGAATTACAAAAAAATACGAATCGTGATATTTTACTCAGAAAACCCTAAGTTGAAAAGGCAATGTGCATAAGATATTTTATATTTTATTGTACCATACCACACCATTTTATTATATTATCACTGGAATGTCGGGGGGTGTCGTTCCATAGGAAAGGAATTCCTTGAGAAAATGATCCTCTTCAGGTCTTCCACTGCTACAGTTCATGGGAAGTGAGAACTTTTGGGAAGCATTCTGTACAAGTACATCTTAAATTAGCAAATTCTATTTGGCATAAGAAGTCTTGCAGGCCTCAAACTATGAAAGATTTCAAAAGCTAGCACTCTGGAAGCAAACTGGCAAAGAAAATTCTACAATATTGATATTGCATGACAATATAGATTTGTTTCATTTAATATTCAGTCCTTTGCATTTTGTTACAATTGCAGTTTCTGGATGGTTTTTTTTAAAGAACAGTACTATTTACAGCACATTATATAGTCTTCTAGTGAGGTGACAAAGATATAAGTGGCTATTGTCAGCTTCTCCAAGAGTATTTTCCGACAGTATTCATGTTAGCATACATACTAAAGTAGACATTCTCTGCTATTCCAAAAGGAGCCGAGAGAACAGAAACCCCTAGATTGTACACTAAGTGTTTTAATAGGAGAATAACTACATCCATAGTTAAGCTGGAATTATCCTAGATTCAGTTGACTTTTCAATGCACAAATCCTATACTTTGATAGGGTTAAGTCTTATTCTGTTTCTTCAAAATTCTAAGAGTCCTGACATGGGACCTTCAGACAAATCTTGACAGCCTGGAGCTGAGATAGTTAACCCACTTTTCTTAGTATATTAATGATACCAACCCAATTTGTTGGATTATCGCCCCCAGTGACTACATGTAGATGTTAAATAAAATGCAAGAGAGACTGAATCTTGTGACATCTCATGTATAGGTAGTCTTCAACTTAAAACCATTTGTTTAGTAACCTTTCAAAGTTATAACAGCACTGAAAAAACTGACTTATGATTGTTTTTCACACTTATGACTGTTGCAGCATTCTCATGGCCACATGATCAAAATTTAAACACTTGGAAATTGGCATGTATTTTTGATGGTTGCAGTATCCCAGTCATTTGTTCACCTTTTATGACCTAGCAAACAAAGTCAACAGAAAAGCCAGATTCACTTATCCATGTTACTAATTTAACACTGCAGTGATTCAATTAACAACTTTGGCAAGAAAGGTTGTAAAATGGGGCAAGTGAAAATTTTGGCGTTAATTTTGGCGGTAGTCAAGGACTACCTGTACTCATTGGAAGTATCCACTCAGGAAGAAATTGAACTGCCATGGAACAATGCCTCCAATTCTTATTTTGTGTCCAGAAACACACCAAGACAGCATTATAATAGGATAGACTCCCCCTTCTTTCAGATTTCTTTGTAGTTGGTGGCCTACCAAAAGGAAGGTTATAGAGTGATGATAGTTGTCCAATATAGAGCTTGGTCCTTGATCAGATCCATAAGCAGGTGGTGCTTCAGTATCCTTTTAGAAATATTAGAATCTCTTTCTTCCCAAATTATGCATTCACATTTTTAACCTTAATTAAACTAGGTATAAACTGAAGAATTCACTTTCATAAGATTTTAAGATTGTTAGAATATAGCAATAAAAAGGTAGCAATAAAAATATTACCAAAAGTTGAAACAATACTTCTTTACTGAGTCTGGCATACTTGAAGGGCTTTACATCAGTCTTGAAAGTCTTGTTATTCTTTTATTATATGAGGATTGAATCCTAAATTCTGGACCTAGTCTATGGCTACAGATCCTTGAAATACCTCTTATCTGCAGAACAGATGAGCCATTATTACGGCACAGACAGCAGTTAGATACATAAATCGTGAGCTTATAGAATGTTATGATGTAGTTCATCCAGCATTTTGGTCAAAATTGCCTCAACTTGAAGTGGCCCCATAGGCAGCTTTCCCATGGGTGATATTTTGTTCCCTTGGGAGCCTTCTGCAGAAGTTCAGGAAGGGTCCTCAGGACAGATTCACAACATTCACCACCTAGTATGAACCAGTTATGACTGGCAAGGCAGCAGAGTTTCCTACAGATTTTTTTTTGTTCTGAGCTTTTTGAATGAAGGAACAGTCAGGTGGACAGTTCTCTCACACTGAAATCAATGCCATCCTGGACAGCTATAACAATTTTATGCAGAAATTTAGAATTGCCTTTGACAATTCCATTTGACAAATTAAAAGTTGCTTTCCCAATTTTATTTAAGAACAAGCAGCCTTTCAGGATTTGAAACAAGTCTTAGACTACCATCTCAATCCCAGCTGCCACATTATTGTGGAAACTGATACTTCAGACTGTTTTGATTGCTGTTGTTTTTCAGACTTCGCGGAGGATAAGGACCTGTTGCCTTGTATGTCTTATTCTAGACTCCTCCCAGCCATGTTTGTGATATGGACTAGTTCTGAATAAAAGCCATGTTCTAACAATGAAGGCATTTCTTAAGAGGAGTGGTTCATCCATTGTAGGAATCCTAAGAATTTGAAATACCTGCAGAAGGGTCATACCCTTACAGGTTGGGTAGGTGCAATTTTTATGGTTTTAACTTCTTCATTATTTATATTTCTAACTTGCAGAATAAACAGGTAATCTATGATGCAAACCTCTTGAATGTTCCCTGTCTGGTTCCTTCTGGCCCAATCTTGAAATCAGACAATTTTGCTACTCTTAAAATGATGCTTCCAAGATGTCTCTTAAAACGATAGGACCCCAACTTCTGGTTCTGGTCTCTGCCAAGAGAGGACAGGGCAGCCGGGGCTCTGGCTGCTGAAGTTATTGTTTTCTCCTGCGTAGGGTACCTTAAGAGGTCCGAAGCCAGCCTGGAGGGCTGGTGGAAGAGAGAAGCTAACCAGAAATGTATCTCAGGCAGCAGCCAACAAAGACGGGACTGAGTTTTTTCTTTTTCTCCAAGTGGGAGAAAAGGCAATAAATGCCATCAAGGCAGGGACCGTGAGCAGATGAAACAAACACCAGGACGGAAGCAGAGATAATAAAAAAGCAGCCAGTTGAGTGAGCAATTAAAAAAACATCTTTCCACAAAGATTTGGCGGGGTAATTACAACTATATTATAAAATACAGTCCCGAAAGTATTTTCAAAATGGTGACTGAAATCACAAGGAAGAGATAAAAAATTTCAGGGAATGAGGAAGCAGATCCGGAAGTACGGACACTCTCAAATGCTGAGGATTTTAGTGATCTAAAAGAAATAGAAAAGGAAAGAGAGAAGAGAGAATAACCTTATTGTCATTGTAGGAGTATACATGATATACACACACAACGAAATTCATATAACACACAGAGACCAGACCCAATACACACACACACACACATGACAATCCTCAAACGCACCTTACCCACCAAATTTCCCCCTCCCTAAAAATACCCAAGCAGCCACACAACAGACCAAGAGAGAAACTCTCTAATTCTGCTGACTCTTAATGAATTTAAAATGGGGGACTAAAAGGCTTGGATCTTGATAAAGCATAAGTAAAATAAAACTAGACAGAAATGGAACAAGAAGTGGATGCAATGGCGTTGTGTCCAGTAATGATTAGACTGGAGGTGATTGTGGAGAAGATCAGAGCACAGAGGAAAGCGAGGTCTACACTGGATGAGAGGGACTGTTGGCATAGAGAAGAAGGGAAGATGATCACTAAAGTTAAAGGCAGAACTTTTAGAATGGAGGAATTGTTCAGCAACAACAGGAGGCGGAAAAGATTAAGGAAGAAAAATAAAAAAAAGATCTGTGGGATACAGCACCATTAAAGCGTAAAAAAATGAAATCTAGGACCTTCTTCAAAAAATTACAAAAAGAAATTTGTTATAAGAAATTATACCCCAAAGATCAGAGATAGAGATAATGGTGTAGAAGAAAACGCTGAAATGACCCGGAATAGAGGAATTGTAATCAAACTAAAAAGTGTGGGGAAATAAGACTGTAGAGCAAAGATTGCAGAATTGTGGGTTAAAAGAAATGAGAACTTACAAAAGATAATGCTGTATGGAACAGATTTATTTAGGTTGGAGGAGATAGGCTAAGAAAATAAACTATAGAAGAATAAAAAGGGGAGAAAAGATATAAGATAAGGAATGATTAAACATAAGAAATGAAGAATTAGGATATTCTATGATAGGTGTAAATTGTGGATGTTTATTTTAATTGTAAAATGTGTTGATATGGTTCTTTCTTCCCTTGTTTTATCTCTTTGGATTTGTTGTGGGTGTGTTGGGTTTGTCTTAATATGAAAAAAATAAAAAAATGTATTGACAAAAACACACACAATAGGACCCCAAGAGTTCAGATGAGTGACTTCATGAGAGTCTCGCAATTTGATTTCAGCTTCCAATCTATTTGCTGATTGCAATTCCTCTAACTCTGATACATATGCACATCGTACCTCTAGTAATATTCTCCCTTTCACAGCTCGCCATTTTCCCCTTTTGCTTCTTGAGGGAGTAAGTTTATGTGATTTTTTCCATATCTTGTATACATTTTTTTTCTTTCTAATTATTTTTAATTCGACATCTCACAAACTACAGCCCATTCTCAAACTAACAACTCTCACTTTCTGGTTTGAGCTGTTCCTCTTGAATACTTCTCAGTGCTACCTCCCTACTTCTAGAAACTACCTTCCTGCTGAGAGGTACCTGATGATTGCAAATGACCTTGATGATAGGCAAGCATAGCTGCTGTCTTACAAAGCACATCATTTTGGAGCATACCTGATTGTCTAATTCTGGCATATACATACATGGCTTGTCCCTATTGCCCCACTGGCGATTATTATTGCTGCTCATGCATTTTTTAAATAGTATGAATTAAGAAGGGTTGTGTATTCAGTGTAGGAGGACAAATATTCTTAAGTGTCAAAAATGTACAATTCCTTGATTTGTTTATTTTCTGAAATCTTTTTAAACTGACCTTTCACCCTCAGTCCATAAAGTATTTTTCACAGCTAGTAGAATCAACAGTTTTATTTTAAATATTAAGAAATGGTTCGCTGTAGAACATTTTTTACATTATAACATTACATTACATTTTTTACATTATAAAACAGACCTATCTCTGTAATTTATCATCCATACAATACTAAATCACTACACAATTTCACAATTAAGGTTTTAAAAAATATTTTCATATGAAGTTAGTCAGTGAAGAGTTAACTGTGCAAAGATAGAACACAGCAGAGTTTTGGCAGTAGCTAGCTTGGGAAATGACGTCTTATAACATTTGCTGTTCTAGAAAGAGCTGAGACACGTAGTGTAATTGGGAGTGCTCTGGGTGGCAGTGTTTTTACCAGTTCAATCTTTGTACAAAGTGATCAAGGAGAAGGAGTAGGGGCAACAGTCTTCTGGCTGCTTAATAGAACTACAGTTCTTGTCAATTTTTTTTTAGGAACATTGCATAGCTGTGATACAGAACTCATAAGCAAAAGAAAGCATACTTTTTAAACATTGAAATGGGGAAGGATTACTATTCTGTTCTTGGAATTGAAAAAGGAGCATCTGATGAAGACATCAAGAAAGCATACCGAAAACAAGCCCTTAAATGGCATCCAGACAAGAATAAATCTTCCCATGCAGAAGAAAAATTCAAAGAAATTGCAGAAGCCTATGAGGTATTGAGTGATCCAAAAAAAAGAGAAATTTATGATCAGTTTGGAGAAGAAGGTAATATTTTTGTAATTTCATTTTAGCTATTAATAAAAATACATTTATGCTAAATGTAATTCAAATCAAGAGGGAATGAGCATTTAGTTGTAGGAACTGAAATAATTATGTAATGAGTATATAGCTACTGAAATAATTATATTTCAGTAGCTATATACTCATTACATTTGCAAGTGTTTCTTATGAACTTTCAAATTTTCTATTATGAATGGTAGCATTCTTTTTGTTGAAGAACATCAGGAATATCAAGCTGCTTTTGACTCTGATAGTTGCTGAATTGGTTTATTTTGTCCTATTCTTACAGTAACAAAAATTTAAATGTATACTTTATTTTTGTTAAAATAAGATTGAAATAGAATGGTGGTATTTCTGAACCAGAGTCCAGGTGTCCAGACTAGGCTTACATTGGAATCTTGTCTATAAAGGAAAGAATTTGCCTGATGTCACAAAAATAGCAGGACACATTTTCAGCTTCCTTGCTAACTATTAATGTATCAAGGGAATGAGGCCTAACTTTTAGAATTCAGCTGCCTTTATCTTTCAAAATTAAGATTTGGAAATAGCTTTTTTTTCTGCTAATGAAGTTGGTTTTATTCTCATAATGAAGTTGCATATTTACATTACAGTCCTGTGATCCTTCAATGAGATAGAAGTATCCATGTATTGAATATGATGGGCTGAAAATATGAGTTTTCAGTGATAAATGCTTCACTATTTAATAATTATCTTAAAACTCATGTTTCTCATAAATACATATCTTTATGTAAAATTCAAATTAAGTAGTAATTTATAATTTTAGTATTGTATTGCTCCTTGTATTTTGGGGAAACGTATAAGACCTTGATATGCTGATAGAGTAGAGTCTTTATTTTTAAAGTTATGAATCAGTGTTCCTAATATCTTTTATGTAAAGCATTAGGAACAATATCTAATGTGGTAATTTATTCAGAGTTAGAGATTGACTTGTTCAAATCATGGATAGTTAATCTACTACTCTTTTTAATTAGACATGAGATTGATATGTTTTGAGCACAATCAATCCATTATCTATTTTGGGAAGTGTCGTTCTGCCAAGTACATGGAATAGTTTATCAAATCTGGCATCCTTTACTTAGTTCTACATCTTTAGTTGCTAAGACCTGGTAAATAAACATTCCATTCACAAACAATGCATATAATAAGCAAGAAGAGTACCAATAATGCATACTTAAGCCATACTTCAGAATGCATATTTTAAACTATTTTGACATATTATTTGCTGTACTATTCAAATCTGATAAAAGTAGCAGAAAAGTTATTATATTAACCACCATGTACAATAATATACAAAGAGGCAGTCAAATTGTATTGTCAAAATTGATCTTGTATCATAGGTTAATGAAAAGAAAAAACGAACAGGTTATCAATAGTTATGTCAGCTGCTGAAATATTTGCTCTAGTGATCAGGTATAGCTTATGTCAGAAAAATTTGCAAGATAGTAAACTGCTTCAAGAAATACTTTTACCCCAAATTTGTATCAGAGATCAATTCATTCACAGGTTGTCCTTGACTTTCAACCGCAATTGAGCTCAAAATTTCTATTGTTAAGCAAGGCAGTTGTTAAGTGAATTTTGTCCCACTTTATGACCTTTTTTGCCACAGTTGTTAAGCAAATCACTGGAGTTGTTGAGTGAATCATTAAAGAAATCTGGCTTCCCCATTGACTTGGCTTGCCAGAAGTCACCTGGGAAGGTTACATATGGTGATCACAGACCTTAGGAGAATGCAACTGTCATAAATACATATCAGTTGCCAGTGCCCAGAATTTTGATCATGTGGCCATGGGGATGCTGTAATGGTCATTAGTGTGAAAACTAGTCACTTTTTTCAGTGCCATTATAACTTTGAATGGTCACTAAACAAATGGTTGTAAGATGAGGAGCACTGATACTAAATTTTCTATCTCTTCAAAATTAAAGTTTTATGATTCTGACACCAGAATCTTAGGTATAATTGTATCAAGATTTTATTTCATAACTTGCCTGGATTAAAATGTGTAGCATATTTATTACCCTATTTTTATAAATAAACACTTACTCAAAATATGGCTGAAATTAGTCATCGAAATATCCACCACAAAGTAAATCAAGGACATTTCTTAATTATATTTTGAACCATTTAGAATGGGCTGGATCCAGATTTAGTCATATTTAGACTGGACCCATGAAGAAAATTAAGCTTAAATCAATTGCTTTTAAATATTTCATGTTTCTGTTCTAAATAAAGTAAACACCAAATGATATTGGTAATTTGAACTTGTTTATACTTTAGATAGCCGTAAGGGTTCATAGTAGTCATGTTAAGTTTTACAATGCTAGCTAGGTTCATGCATGATAATACAGTATGTCATCATTTATTTTAATAATGATATATAAAATAAGTCATAATGGTGTGCATCACACAGGATGCTAAGTAATAGCCATGATTTATATACTCTGTTTATATTATTGTAAAGTAAACTGCCAACAAAATAAATAATTTAACACAATGTGTGAATCCATTTTTTCTTGATATTCTGAAAGTCTACTTTCATAACCAATGTAATTGGTATAGGACATTCACCATTGTAAATTTTAAAAATTAACTAAATTATATCAGAAAGATGGAAGGCTTAATAAGTTGCTTCAACATTAAAAGAAAAATATTCAAGAGACTTTACACATTTGCTATATGTTAGATGCCTATTCCCCCCCCCCAGAGATTTGTAAGCTGAGGAGAAATGTTAGTCTCCTGTCTAGTCTCACATGAGTGCAACTTTGAAATTCTACAGAATCCAAATCTCTGAATATGGAAATGTTTGGATTCAACATCACATTTTACAAATGTTTGGATTTGTAAAAAAAGAATACAATGACTATTCAGTAATGTTCTCCCAAAGATTTAGGCACTGCCATCTTGAATGAAAATAGAAATATGGTGCCAATGAAAACCAGTGTTCCCTCAAATGCCCTCTTAGTATGCATCAGAGTTCATGCTACAGTATGTCTTTGCCTTAAAAAAACATTAAAACATATCAAGGAAATATTAATGGCAATTATTCACTAATAAAAAAAGAACATTTTGGAACTAGTACATTTTCTGATAAATTAATATTTTGTGACTGACCTAGTGTGACAACTATTGGCTTGAGATATACAGAACAGGTAACTTAATAAGAATGCTTTTTAAAAAGATTGCAGTTATATGCCATTTACCAAAATCATCTTATTTAGATGATTTAAAGATAGAACAAAAAAGTGAGAAATTGGTTAAATTTAGGAAGGATGTGTAGGTGAAATTAATCACAGAATGTAGGTGGGTGTCATAATGTAGGAAGGCTAGGAAGCTTAAAATAATTGAAGTAACTGTTTGTGTGTCGTAGCATTATTTTGTAAAATTTCTTTATAAAACTCACTCATTTGCAATACATCAACATTTTGTGGACTCCTGGTTAAAATTCCTTTTCACAATAATTTTATTTCTAAAATTCAGTTTGATTTACTTCTAATAAATATGCTTAACAGTAAATCTATTTCATATATTTGATGAGCAGTCCGATTCTATATATTCATTCAGGGATTTAATTTCTCTATGGATTAAATAGAGATTCAAACATTAAGACATTACAGCTTAGTGAAAGAATAACTATATTAGTTATTCCACCCAACTGTGTTTTATGTTTCATCATATTTAAAGCATTTTTTTCAATATTTCAAGATTTTCTTTCCTTTCTCCCACATTCCTCAGCGGTTATGTATATAATTTGTCTTTTGCAGTACAGGGCAAGACATGAACTAAAAATTGATATTAGTTGTTAAAATTCTATAGGACTCTGCTATAAAACTAATATGACACTAATTCTGGGTTTTTATGTTTGCTAACTTAGAAATAGTACTGTGTTCATTAGAGCTTACCCTAGCTATATAAACAAGGGTACAATTGTTACAAGTTCTCCCCACCTGGTGTCACAGAAACACAAATGACTTTTTCTTAAACTTCTTAAAAGACAAAATATTCCCTCAAGTAAAAAGGACAGAGTCATCGTCCCCCCTCGTCTTGCCATTCTGATTTCCTATTTTCGGGATTACAGCCCAATACTGTTTTGTTAACAAATATAATTGTTTAAGTTGGTTATTATTTCTTATGCTTCTGTATTTGGTAGGTTTGAAAGGAGGGGCTGGTGGACCAGATGGTCAAGGAGGTACTTTCCGTTATTCTTTTCATGGAGACCCACATGCTACATTTGCTGCATTTTTTGGTGGCGCAAACCCTTTTGAAATGTTCTTTGGTAGAAGGATGGCTAGTGGCAGGGACACTGAAGATATGGAAGTGGATGGTGATCCATTTGGTTCCTTTACTACTTTTAGTATGAATGGATTTCCAAGAGAAAGAAACACAGTTGGTAATCAACCCCGTCGTAAACAAGATCCTCCTGTTATTCATGAACTGAAAGTATCATTGGAAGAGATTTATCAGGGCTGCACAAAAAGAATGAGAATTTCTCGAAAAAGGCTCAATCCAGATGGCAGAAGTGTCAGAACAGAAGATAAAATCCTTACGATTGATATTAAGAAAGGATGGAAAGAAGGTACCAAAATTACATTCCCCAAGGAGGGCGATGAAACACCCAACACCATCCCAGCTGATATTGTGTTTGTTATTAAAGATAAATTACATCCTCATTTCAAGAGAGATGGTTCAAATATAATCTACCCTGTCAAGATTAGTTTACGAGAGGTAAGTATTGTTTTAAGTTTAAAACTAGATTTTTAATATTTTATACAATCTGTATTTATTTATATTGTTTTATATTTGTAGTGGAGTTACACTTGACATAGATCAATGTTCTTTAAGAATACAAAGTTTGTCTAAGTAGATGTTAGCTTAATTTGGAAATATACCAAAATTTACCATGTAAATTTTGAATTTTATATGGTAAATAATATATTTTGTAACATTTTAACCTTCTCCCACAAAATTAACTCTGTTCTTGTTAACTATTCAATGAACTGTTTACCTTGGAACCCTGTCTTTTCCTCACTGCCATTATACCCAGAAATCATCCAATTTGTACCAGTTTTCTGGACTGGTTTTGCTTGTACTTCACCTTTTTATGGGAATTTGCAATACTAGGGAGTGGTGGTGTACTTCAACAGTATTATAGTAAATGTGCTGTCCTTGAATATTCCTCAAAAGAAATGCAAACAATCCACTATGAAGTAAAATAATCATAATGCTGGTAGAAGGAAATGTATCATCAAGTATTAGAAAAGGTTTTTCGTATTTACAGAAAAACAATTTACATCAGTGAGAACAAAAGAGTAGCCTTCTGCTTGTGTGAGCAGCTTTATGCTGATCTGCCATGATATTTTCATTTCAAATATATTTTATCATAACATTGATATAATGTTGATATATTTATATTTATATGGCAACTAAGGTTATATCCAAGCAAGATAGGCAGCATGTAAGTTTAATAAATAACAATCAAATAAATAATGGCACCCTATATTGTCAGTTCAAAAAATAATAATGCAGCTATATTGTTAGTTTTTAGTCACCAGAAACAGAATAATAATGCAGTAAAAGTATATTCCAAAATATATTTAGTATCTAAAAAGATACCAAGTCCATCGAATTATCCAATATAAGCCTATTATAAATGTTTTGAAATCTATTTTTTAAATTTACATAGAATTCCTTATCCCATCAGTAAAACATCTTAGGAAGTATGCTGTATTGATACTTTTTTTACTGTGAACATGCAAACTAGATGAGTAGATTTTGGAACATACCCATTGCAGTAATCAGTTGTCTTATAAAATTTGCAACATACACATTTAGTTACTCTTTTTTTTTTATTAAACAGTTTTATTACACATACACTACATAAAATAAAAAGGAGGGAATATATAAAAAACACAT
>JANHFO010004048.1:273455-283824 GCA_032468095.1 Pareas carinatus
CCGATCTCAAAATTGATATGAACAAACTTTTGGGTGTGCAAATTGGTCTTGAAGACTTTATATTTGCTCATGTCAAAGGAATGAAAAAAAAAGTGGAGGTTTTCAAATCAGAAGATTCACTTGGACTTACCATTACCGATAATGGAAATGGATGTGCCTTCATAAAGGTAGGTTGGGGATGAAGTGAAGGTGAAAAATATGATCTGAATATTACCATAAGTTATTACCATAAGTTATTTCATCAACTTATGGTAATAGCATTGAAACTGTGCTGAGTAACTTCTAAAGTGAATGACTTGATTGCCTAATGCTGCTGTTATTTCTTGAATAAACATTTAGATTTTAGAGGAGAAGGAGATAGAACCATTTCTCTTTAAAAACAGAACATTTCAGTTATTATAAGACACTTTAGCATATGACAGACCATATGTCTGTATGCTGCATTTTGTATGCATTTGTTCCTTATTCTATTATGATCATTTTAGTTGTCCTTAAAACACAATGTTCATTTTGCACATTTGCATAGTTTAGTCCATAATTTCAACAAAAAAATATGTTATATTACTCAGGGTAGAGATGAGGGAAACAGCATACCTTTTACCCCTTTACTGTAATAATAACAGTTATATGCATTTTTTTCACTACTATTTGTTCTGCAAAAGTCCGTCATTTCTCCTATCAGTTACATTTTACTGTTAAATAGTTTTTAATTTGAGCAAGTTCTTCCCCATCCTGGTCACCTTACTTTGGATAGAAGCCAAGAGAGGGATGTTGATAAGGTTTGGAGATTGGAAAAATCTCCCTGTCAACCCAACTTGGTAGGTTAATACTGATTTTTTTAAATTTCTCATTTTTTCTGTAATATTATACAGTTTGATCAGACATAGTTCATGTGTATTTACGGATCAGAAAAACAAAACTGGATGAATTAGCTCCCTACTAAAGAATTTTGGCTTTGATAAGATTTAAATGATTACAGCCACCCTGTGGCCATTTTTATCTTTTGGGGAGGAGAATAAAATTAGATTATATTCTCTGATCCTCAAAGGCAACTTACATAGAGCCAAAGTAAATTGTTAAAATTTGTCTTAAAAGATGCAATTTTAAAATCAAAATATTGAAAATGGAGGCAGATTTGCATTCATTTCCTAAAGTTCTGAAATGTAGAAGAACTGAAAGCATGGCATTCACATAACATCTTGATGTGTGCTGTATGTTTATTTTTATAGCTGTTTGAAATTATGGGATATGATTTGTTAAGTATAAATTCTGAACTGTGTTGTATGTTTTGGAGATGTTACCCTTGCCCTTCTTTCTAATGATATCCCCAAATCTGCTGAAAATGTCTTCAAGCCAGTAAGAGCAGACTAGAAGAGGTTGGGGAAAAGGTGGTAGACCCAGTAAGTTATAAAGGAGACCGCTGTCTTCTTCTTAACTTCCTGGATATAAAGAGTATGAAAATCTCTTCTCTTGACTATCTCCCATAGGATTTTAGATAGATGGATCTTGGCCAAAAATGTTAGATTGTCCATGTACATATTTGTAGTTCATAATTTTCTAAACCAGACTATTACTTTTTGTATTCATCATAATTAATATATGTAACAAAAAATTTGTCTGCAGAGAATTAAAGCAGGAAGTCTTATTGACCAAATAAAAGTGATATGTGTTGGTGACCACATAGAATCTATAAATGAAAAAAGTGTAGCAGGCTGCCGTCATTATGAAGTTGCTATGAATTTAAAGGACTTGAAGAAGGGTCAGATATTTACATTAAAACTGATAGAACCTATGAAATCATTTGGTGAGTGGCATATGTCCATCAAAAAATTATACCTATGCTAATAATCTCTTTACAATCAAGCAAAACTATCCTGGATGATCATCACTATTAAGCTACTTAAATATAAGGTTTAAAGCTGTTTTTCTGTACCTTTTCACTCTATTATACTGATCATTACAAAGACAACTCCACATGAAGTTCAAAAACTTTATTTCTTTCTGGCACATACAAAAAGGGGTTATCAAGCCCAGATTGGGTCATGGAATGCATCAAATTTAGTTTTGTTGGGGAGCCTTATTTAAAATAAAGATAGAAGTTAAACAAAATTATGAAGGCAATATGCTTTCAAATTTATCTCATTTCAAATGTAACCATTCCCTTGGCAATGGTTTTCTAGATCTGCAGATCTACTTCAATCAATCCCCACTAGGTATATCCTTACTGCCCATTAAGAAGGATTGAAAAGATCATCTTTTCTTTTAATTTAAATAACATTCAATTACAGTCATGCTGGATCTGATTTGCAGAAAATTTCAGATGACCACAATATTGCAGTAAGGAAAATAGAGAAAACACTTTCATATTTATCTTTTTGTACTTCTCTGCCTCAATCTGCCAATTATCTGGATTTTACAGTACAGATATGGCATATCTGATCTTCATTTAGTGATAGGATATTTTACTTTAGGAAATGTTACTAACTTTCCTTATGGTATAAGAAGAAAAGAGTGGCAGAGATTAAAGTAGACATTTCCCCTCAAAAAAGGATGAGTTCTGGATGACAGAAAAAATAAAACAAAATAGTTAATGATTGGTTAATCAAGGCTGTCCCAGACACAGGAGGCAAAAAGAATGGAATTCTGTGAGGCACAAATAAGCTGAAGAAAGTTGCAGTATTGGGTTAAGGTAATTGTGTAACCCCCTCCAACTACTTTAGTTTAAAGGTGTTTAAAGAATGTGTGTGTGTATTCTTTTTTATTTACAAGCTATCCAGAATGTCCATTGAATCAAGGAATTAAATCTTCAGTAAATATATTAATATACTTTAGACATTGTGGGAAATGAGATGCTTACTTTTGAATGGAGCAGCATCTATTTTTTTCAGGACATACGGGGTGGGTTTCTTTGCTATGACAACTCTTTACTGTCTAAGCATTGCTGGATGGAAACTATAGTAATATTCAATTAATTAGTCAGTTTTACATCTTGGAAGCACAAAATTAAGAGATGAGGTCAACAAGATTTGCATATCCCAATAATTTGCTTTTGCTAAATAATTTTGGGGGGCAAATGTTTTGAGCGCAAAGCTATGGTGTGAGGAAATAGCACATTGAAATTAAGTTGCTATTCACTAATAACAGGTGTGATGAAATCATACGCACTGGACTCTGTTGAGTCTTTGATGTCCTTGAAAAGAGTACTGAGACTGAATCAGTTTAGTTAGATAATAGGGCAGTTTAGAACGAAGAAGATTATTTCTAAGCAGTTATGAGTCAGACAGACAGATTGATTAATATGTTGGGGTTTTTATGTTTTGATGGGTTGCAACACATTTTTGTCCTAAAATTACTGTAAGCTAGTCACTGTTGACTGAATCATAAACTTCCCAATCTACCCATCTATAGAATATGTGGGCCTTGGCCCTGTGAAAAATGTTTTAATGACTCTACAGCTGCTAATTCTCCAAATTTAAATTCAATTTTGAGTTGAATTAATAGATCGCTAAACTTCATCCTATGAACCCTAAATTTGGGATTGATGTTGTTCATCTTGAAAAGAAGAATAACTATATTCAGAGTTGAATTAAAATTAGGGAAACCCATATCTATTGCAGAAATTATTGAGCCAAGGTCAAAAAGTGGAAATTTTGGAGAGGAAAAAATCTGCCGAGGAAGAGAGACTCTTCGATTAAGATCCAAAGGTTCTGCTACAGTGGAAGAAATGGTGAGTTTTTAATTCATAAATCTTTGTCCTGAAGGCAGATTGATTTTTGTTCTGGTTTGGGTGAAGCCCTTAAACCAGAAGTCCCCAACCTTTTTTGGGTGGCGACCTGGCACGGAGGGGGGAAGGGGCAGATGCGCACATGTGCACGTGTGCCAATTGCACATACATTCAAGTACAACGCTCATGGGAGTGGGCCACTGGGGCCTTGTGGGAGTGGGCCGCGGCAGCATGGGGCTCGCAGGAGTGGACCACCATGGTGCTCTTGTGAGTGAGCCGCGGTGGCACAGGGCTTGTTAGAGTGGGCCATGGCAACGTGGGGCTCGCAGGAGTGGACTGCTGTGGGGCTTGCCAGAATGGACAATGGCAGCATATGATTTGCAGGAGTGGGCCACTGTGAGGCTTATGAGAGTGGGGTTGTGTACATGTGCACACTGGTGTGCCTGTGACAGCCCACCATTTTGTGGCCTGGTTGACCCTAGACTACAGCCCGGTAGTGAGATGTGGCCCACAGGTTGGGGACCCCGCCTTAAACTATAGGTATAACCACAAATATTCTCTTCACCCTGTTGAATATGGCATCTACCTAATTCCTTGCGTTCCCACTCTGCCATGTTAAGCTGTTGTTGCTCCTACCATGCCATCTGTACCATTTCCAGCAATATAGGTTGCACGACCATTCCTTAAAACATAGATTTCAGGCTGAGATTTGACTAAAAATAATGGGGTAAGAAGTGCAAATTTAAAGCAGAAACTAAAAGGAAGTGGAGAGGAGTTTATTCAAAGATTAAAGATTCTTATTACAATACACCTTACTGTGATACCTGCACCCTGGTTTCTTTGTAGTGGTCCATGTCTTAAACTGGAAAACTGGAAGTGTATTGTGTGCTTTGCAGTTGGCTTGTAACAGAGTTACTAGAAAAGGTGAAAAAAAATCTTAAGTCACAGTCATGTGATGTTTTGCTTAGTAATGGAGTTGCCGATCCCAATAACAGCCACCAAGTGAGAACTGTTTGTCTTCTTTTTGCTTATAAACAGTTTTACGACCATATTTATATTTTCTGCTATCCTATATTAGTTTCCTTTAATTGCATTGTTTAAAATTATGCTTTTTAGTTTTAAGAGCTACCCACCTTTCATATCTTTTTCCATTATATTTGCCTACCGTAGTCTAGTTACACATTCTAAATCCAGGCAATAAGTTTTAGCTTGAGTTCTCCTTAAAACAAAGAAGTTCAATATTATATGGTAGCTTTTTGGGGGAGAGACCATGCATGGCCCCCATTGAATATGACTTGCTGTTTCTGAAGGAGCAATGCAACCATGGGAAAAGATGGCTACCCTAAGGGATTACATGAAGTGTTGGAGGAGCAATCCTGCATGGGCTGAAGCACTTTTTTAAAAAAATCTTCACATGTTAAACACTGTACAGCCCTAATAAACACCAAACGCTCTGAAGAAAGTTTTAGTCTCATTGCATTTTTTGATTGAGTTTGCAATGAGGCCCACTGTCACATATGAATTTCTCAGTTCAGCTTGATGGTTCAGTAGGCGACCAGCCCTTCTCAATAATTATCGTTATTGAAATTCCTCATCTCATTATGGAATATTAAATTCTGCGTAAGAGAAGTCTGGATTCTATATTTCATTTATTTTTATTCATTTCTTTAATCAAATGTCAAGGCCTCCCGGCTGTGGACTGTGTACAGATTAAAAAAAACCCATGATTAAAAAAACACACACAGCTGACTGGAAAGCAAGACACCAACCATAAATCATCCAAAGGGGAAGTGGAGCATCACAAATACTCTGTTCCCCAAGGCTGAGGAATTAGAATAAATAATAAGAAAAAAAATATTTATATGTAATTAGTTTAGTGTAGTGTTTTCCAATTTGAGCAATATTAAGGTGTCTGGATTTCAGTTACCAAAATTCCCCAACCAGCATGATTGTTTACTGAGAATTCTTGGAATTGATGTCTACATATCTTAAAATTGTCCAGGTTGGGAAAATCTGGTTTATTAGTAATTAGTTTGGAATCAATATTGATACGATTGCATTGCAAGAGACTGAAAATTTTCACTTAATTTTTAAATATTATAAATCATCTGTTTTGCATTACTCTGTTTTGCATTACTCATTGCATAGTTTATATTTCTGTTTCTTCCTTTTGGTAAAGCTTTCAGATGTTGCAGAAAAGGCTACCAAAAAAGTGGATGATCTTTTAGAAATGTACATGGGAATAAGAGATCTTGAACTAGGTCAGTAACTATGTAACAAATGTTCATTTCTGAATATGATATAAATTATTATTTCTCACTTTTTTTCCAGCTAAAACTGTGTGGTAGGCATGCGGAAGTATGCTACATATCTATAGCTTTAACTTGAATTTAAAATATTTTGTACTACAGTATAATAAATGATTCAACATATTACAGTTCCCAAACTATTAAGTTGTGCTAGATATGTACATCTTATTACAGCGGCTTGCAATCTTTTAGTGACCAGGGGCCAGTTCCATGGAGAGAGGTTTCTCCATGGACCGGAGGGGGTGTAGTTTCACATGCTGCCTGCATCCCACGGATGGAGCATGCTTGTTTGCGTGGCCCGGTTTCTGGCATGCAGCGGTACACTGCTGGTCCATAGACCGGAGGTTGGGGACCCATGTCTTAGTAGTTTGGAAACTCTGTTAAATCATTTGTCGCTCACTTAAACATATAAAATGTGACAATACTGGTTCTAAAACAAAAAAATTTACTGTCATTTTTAAAAAACCCTATTCTAAACAATTGAAGATAAGGACCTCCAGGCCAGCAAGGATGATTATGAAATGAAAAACTCATTTCATGAAGAGCTTGGTTTGTACATAGTGTTGTACAGTGTTGAAAGTTGTACCCATTATCTATTTATGGCAGACTGATATATTAGCATCCTCATTATACTACTTAGAGTAGTAAAGCACCAATCTGAATATATCAGGCTGCATGGTTGACTAGAAAGGTTGATTACTATGATTGGCTTTAGAAGCATAAACTCCTGTTTAGCAATGTGTTGGGCTATTAAGGCAATTGTGTGTATATCTACTTGGAAATAAGTCTCATTCAGTTTAATGGAGTTTCATTTCTAACAAATGATTATGAACTGTAGCCATACATTCCCCGCCCAATAACCTGAATTTTATTGGCAATCTGAACAATAGATAGGTGACAGCAGCATATATTGTATGTTGCCTACCATTAAACATTAAGATCAAATTCTGCCTCTTGCTTTTTTCTTTTTTTATCTGTCTGTATGTACAGTATATGATTGTAATTCTGAGGATCAATTTCTTGCCACAGGGCAATCATACACCAATAAATGTATCTTGTTGTATAACTGTACAATCATCTGTACAGATTAGACATATAAATCAAAGCAACAAAATCACAGTGTTTATAATTAAGGATCTTTAACAATTATAAGTAAATCCTTTCTGTAATACATAGTTATAAACTCCTAGACCCTTAATTATAAATATCTATCTCAAATCTGTTATTTAACATAATACCAGTTGTAATGTGATGCCTTACCACTATTGTAGAAATAATCAATCAGCCATAATTGTGAGTATATTTTTATTTGGAGTAATTAAAGATATCTGTATTATGAAATATGTATTTAATTTAAAAGGCTGTGTATGTAATAGGAATTCGTAATATTTTCTAGTAGTTCTTCTTAACAGCCATTAGAGGTCAGTATCTGACTGTTCCATATTGGTGTACTGTAATATTGAAAACAATATTTTCTGTTAAAAAAATGAGAGAATTTCACCATGTGATGAGAAATGGCATGATAAGAAAATTTTATTATAATAAAGATAATGGTGATAATTAATTCTTCACTGTTGTTAATAAATGACTGATTAGAAAACCTTTCTACTGTGTTTAGGTTTTCAGTTCCAATAACATTTACATTGGAATTCACCTTTTAGTGTTGAGGACATTTGCTTCTAAGAAGGCTCTTAAGTGCTATTAGAATATAAAATGTACCATTACCTTTCTGGAATTTAAATTAAATCAAAACAATGATAATCTTTCTTCTGTTCCCACCCCTCTTTGACTCCATTATAACATGCAATGGGTATTAAATAGCCATTATTCAAAAAATCCAAAAAGTTTCAGGAAGACCCTAATTCTCCTGAAATATGTTTATGGGTACTATGAGAACTGCAACAAGGAAGAAGACTCCTTAAATATTGCTGTTTCTCTTGTCTCTTGTTATAGTGAACTAGATAACACTAAGGAATGATTGAAATAACATATGAATTTAGTTCTTGAAGAATCAAACATAAGGCACTGCCATGTACCAACCACACAATTTTAGCTTTAGTTTGGTGGTATCTTCTGCATGGAAGATGATAGACCTCTAACAGAAAACAAATTCACACGTGTGTTCTCCAACTGAAATTGATGGTGATATTTTTCCTAAGTGGGGCTGAATCTTTAATCCTTAAGAAAATAAGAATTCTTTAGAGCAGAGATTTTCAACCTTTTCCAAGCTGCTACATGGTGGACCACATTCTCACAAATTCAACTAATTACTAATTGGCAATTCATCTATATTACTTTTTCCAAATTTTTCTTGACCTGTCTGCAGATCCCCTGGCAACTTGTTGACCTCCAAGGGTTCCACAGAACAAAGGTTGAAAGCCTCTGTCTTAGAGGATTAGTTGGTCTGGCCTTAAATACATTTTGCAGATTTCTTTTTTTTATTAAACTTTCATTTTTTTAATTAAGGAAGTTTACACATATTTTGCTTTTTAATTTACATTTTTAATAAAATGCAATTATTCCAAATTTTTTCATAACAAATGCAACTAACTACAATTCATATTTTTGTGCCTTCAAAAATAATAGATAATTCTTCCTCTTTCCCTCTCTTGATTTAGCTGCAACTATGGTAGAAGCTGGAAAAGGCAAGAACAATCCAGATGAATTTGCAATAGCTCTTGATGAAGCTTTAGGAGATTTTGCATTTCCAGATGAATTTGTCTTTGATGTATGGGGAGCCATAGGTGATACTTTGAAAGGGTGATTTTAATGAGAGGCATTAATTGTATTAGAGTACTGTGACAGTTTTGTGGATCCATCACATGTGTAGCCATGTCCGTGAGTATGAGCAAACCAAATATTCTAAAAAGACATTTTTAAAAGTATAAACCCGAACAAATTACATGCATTTAGGACTGTATCTGTACAAAGCTTTTAGCCTGAAATTGCAGTTAATTTAATATACTCACTTAGAATCTTTGCCGAACAAAATTCACATACTTTCTTTATGTATGTACATAAATACATGCCAGGTGCCAAGCACCCAAATTTTGATCATGTGACCATGGGGATGCTGCATTGGTCAGAAGTATGAAAAATAATTGTAAGTCATTTTTTCAGAATTGTTGTATATTCAAATGGTCTATAAAAATATGCTTGTAAGTATTTTTAAACATTGTTTTTGTATGTTCGTGTTGTTTTAGATGGATGTGCATCACCCTGGGTCCCCTCAGGGAGAAGGGCGGTATAAAAATACAAATAAATAAATAAATAAATAAATAAATTAATTAAAAAAAAAAGTCAAGGAGCACCTGTATAAAGCATACAAAATAACTGATCAGCTGCATGAAATAAAATATACTTTTAAAATTGTTTTAAGGTTGGGTTGCCTGGCTATTAATCCAATAGCATCAAAGTGAGTCTAAGTCATTTTCAATGTCGGACAAGTGAACAGAATTTTGTACTGCAGTCCACAAAGCCAGCTGTCCATATAAATTTGTTAAACAAACAAACAAATTGTCTCAGCCCTAGGAAAATGACAGTGGCAAAACACTTGCAAAACCTTGCATTTGACAGAATCAAAGAGTATCTTGAAGGCACCAAAAATCAAACCATACCAAAGAAACAAGCAAAATCCCTTCCATGTATGTTTTACTGCTTTAAACTCTATGAACCAGTTCTTGCATTCCACAAAACCACTGGATTTGTCAAGAGAACATAGGGATAATTCTGATATTTCCAGTGGACTCTCCTATAGAAATGTAAGTTTTTGTGTGGATTCTATCCGTTGACATTACTGTAGTTAAAACTTCTAATGTAATGGAACAGTGTCTTTTTTATTATCTTCCAATACCTGAAATAGGATGATTGCTTATTAAAGCTAATTTCAACTTTATCCTCAATAAAATTATTTTTCTTTTTCCTATTCTTGTTCTAATATATATGTATATATACCACACAGAGAGATGACATTTTGTTCTGTATTATGCTATTACATTCTTACTCCCTCTTAAAATAAAATACCATATTTTTCGCACCATAAGGCGCTCCGAACCATAAGGCACGGGACGCTGGGAACGCGCCAATTCAGCCTGCAGAGCGATCCTTTGGCTTTGGAGCGTCCCGCGAAGCGATCTCCATGCACCCCAAAATCACTCTGCGGGCCGCTCCAAAGCCGAAGGATCGTGCTGCAGGGCGATCCGGAGTGTTCCCCGCACCCCGCGGAGCAATTTTCACATGCCCGCGGGACGCCGGGAACGCTCGAATATAGCCTGCAAGACAATCCTTCGGCTTTGGAGCGTCCCACGGAGCGATTTCCGGGTGCAGGGAGATCGCT
>JANHFO010004048.1:304686-315126 GCA_032468095.1 Pareas carinatus
CTTCACTCACCCTGAGTGAAGCCGAAAGCACCAGCCTGAAGATGGCGAGTGAGACCTCGCTGAAACGTTGCATGAATGCTCTGATTCCTACACGGGAAAGGACCCAGGGAGCCCCAGAGCTACATATATATATATATATATATATATCTCCTGCTAATATTAACCCCGTGCTAATATTAACCCCGTGAATATAATAGAAAAAGTTAGATGTGCTTAACATAGCAATCTGAAATATAGTTACACAAAATATAGATCCCAGGAGTTTATATTCTTGCTAACTGGTTTAAGGAATGCAGCTTAGGAAATATATACAGTATATATTTGAAAATAAGTAGCCATGAGATATGTTGATTCTTCTTGCAAATATGAATCTGGATTCTATATGCTTGTTAAGTAGAGAATCATTGGGTAGGGAGAAACTATGCTCCTTGTTTGTAGCTCTTCTTTAAAAGAAAGGCTGATAGTATTTTTTTTAAAAAACCATTTGCAATATACAGTCAGTCCTTGAACCTTCTCATGTTCAATTTCAACAGTCTCATTTAAATATTGCATATCTATTGCGAGGGTATTTGCAACCAAGAAAATAGGATTGTCCCCTTAGTAGCTCATTCATTGGAACCATCCACTGTTGTTGCTCAGCACAACATCCCTTTCTGAGCTATTGGTATCTTTTGGTGGTTCTTTTTGATGTCATATAGAGAAGTCATTACATTCGCCATCTAAATCCCATCTGTGTTCCCTCTATCTTTAGGTAGAATGAGTCAGTATAGTAATTGCAACTATATATGTCTTTCCCTTCCCAGACATTTTACTTCTATCAACCTGTAAAGGAAATTGATCTTTCTCATTTGCCTTCAACTGGGACAGAAACAAGGCATCTCTTATCTGCAAATGATATATTAGATGGGTTAAAGTCAGATTTTGCTATTTGATTCAATTTTTTCCTCTTTCTTCTACCGACCTCAAGGTAGTTTGATGCTGTTGTGAAGGTGCTGACCTAGAAATCAGTAGATTGTGACTTCTAATTTTGTGTTAAACATGAAAGTTGACTGGGTGACTTTAGACTAACCTCTTGTTCAGTCAAACCCACCGCACAGGACTGTTGTGGGAAATATAGGATGCAGGTCTATTTAATACAATACATTTGCTGACTTGCGTTTTGTACCTAAAAAAGCAGCGAAAGGGGGAAATAGAAAATTCATTCTAAACATCTGGCTGAGTCTGTGACCAATCATGATAATGCAAGTTCTCTGAATGCCCTTTCTGTGACTGGTCAAAGATATGACGACGCTGAAAAAAGACATTTATGACTTGTCCATGAAGTTGTGCTCATCACAGCATCCCCAGAGTCATGTGAGTGATCTGTGCATTTGGCAACTGACACACATTTGCCGCGTTTACAACTGCATGTAGTCATGTGATCAGCATTTGCGAACTTGAGAGCTAGCTTCTCATAAAAAAAGTCAATAAGGAAGCTAACAGGAAGTTGCAAGTTGTGGTCATGTGATAGGCTTAACAACCTGCAGGGATTCACTTAACAACTGCAGCCAGAAGTAACGTTGTAAGTTGGTGTGGTCACATGATGCTTTACTTAATCACACTATTTAGTGACAGAGTTGTTGGTTCCAATTGCAGTTGGTGAGTAAGGGCTGCCTGTAACATAAATTGACCATAGACACAATCTGGTGCACTCACCATGATAGAGTGATTAATATGATTGAGTGGGGATGAGCCCAAGGTCACTTGAGTTTGCTGTGGCCATATTCCTTTTCTCCTAATTGCTGGACAATGCCTTCTATGGCCATTTTGACATGGGCTATTGGAGAAATTACATAATTGGGTTTCACAGAGGTTTCCTGTGACAATATTTCCAAAATGTTTCTTGGGTCTTGCATAACTTCTTTATAAACAGGATCTCTTTTTAAACATGGAACTAGTTTTTTAAAAAATGGACTAGCTGCCTTTTGAAAAAGAGCTTGGCAGGAGGGGAGATGAAGCTAGGGGAATCATGACTCCCTTGTCCACATTAAAATAGAAGGACAGTCTCAGTCACCAACTTATTAATGTGGCAGAATAGAGGTTGGCAAATAGGGAGCAAGTTTTATGAAAGAATAATTTCCTGCCAGTTCAAGGAACAGTAAATGAGACTCTAGTGTGATCTGGATGTTCCCTAAGCTGTACAGAGAGATGGTGGTTGGATCAGGGTCAAATGGTGAATAATGGGTGTTTACAATGTGATGAAGACCACATCTTCAAACTCTGGGAGAAATAATTACAAATACATAAATAAATGATACTCACTTAAGTTGCCTTGCCAATGGAACAATTTTTTTACATATCACTTTCTTTTATTCATGCAATGTGTTTACTGTACGTCTGCAAATATGTATGTATTTATAATCTTCCTCAGCCTTGAAAGCTCTGGGTATCATATATTTAAAATGGCAAACAAAGAAAGCAAATGTTTTATTCCAAAATAGAACCCAAGCTAGGCATCAGCTGGGACCAAAAATTTCCTGGAATAAAATATGATGATGATGGGTGAGAAGTTGGGAACAATTTGGATTGAGAAATTTTCAGATACAAATTGGATCAATTGAGAACAAACTGTAAACAGTAAACAAATTGAGTGAGTGAACCTTAGAACTTGTTCCACTGAGTCTGGGGCCTGGATGAAAACAGAAAGTTCAGCTTGGAATTCCTTATACTCTAGTCCAGAGGTCTCCATGGCTGGCTGAGGAATTCTGAAAGTTGAAGTCCACAAGCCTTAAAGGGACCAAGGTTGGAGACCTCTGCTCTTTACTATTAAAGAGGCAAAAGGTGGATGAAAAGGTTGCTAAAAGAATACAGTACAGAAAAAGAAGTGGTGCAAATTAGGCAACTGCTGATATTCTGTTGATAGGATTCTAATTTCCTAGCTAGGTGACCTTTTATAGAAACTGTTAATATCCCTCAGATTGGCCTCTTTTATGCAGACATCTCATGTAGATGTACATTGCTGCGCCTGTCTAAAGTCAGGATTTAGAAAATTTAAGGAAACTAGGTCTCCTTGTTTCTGATTCAATAACCCTCTTCAATGACCCTTATTTTTTTTAAAGTCTTTGTTTTCCTTGTAAGATAGTTTGTGATTTATTTAATACAATGTTCATGGGTAAGCAAGACTTGAACTGGGTAATATTTACAAATTTGAGTCACGTGCAAATGATGAAGCTTCTGTATGAGAGGACTGGCTGGAGCAATAGCTAACTGAAAGGGAAAAGGTTTGATGAGGCTATGAATAAGAGACAGTGATTTCTCTAAGGAGTTTATTTATTCATGGCAAGGCAGAACAGGTGAACAATGAACTACTCACTGACACAGCTATAACATCTTTTAAAGTTGACAATGTTCCATTATTGATCAGGGGTTGTGAGCCCAGGAGTGTAGAGCAATGAGGCTTCGCCTTGCTCTCAAAGCTGATTAAAAATAAAACAAATCGAGACTTCCGGTGGCTCCGTGGGCTTCGAAAGACGGACATTTATAGTCCGCCAGCCCCAGGATGGCATAAAGCTGTCCTGACAGCTAAAACCAGCTGTTAGGCAGCTGGAAGCATTTTCCCTTGGGCGAAGAGGGAGAGGTGAGCTTCAGATCGAGGACTGGGCTCCCCTAAGTCCCTGAATTTAAAGCAGGGACTGAAAGAGTGAGAGCCCCCCAGTGAGATCCAGGAAAGCTCCGCGCCTGGGTCGCTTCTGCCGTGGCAGAGCAAGAAGCCACGTCCACCTCGGTCCAAGAAATTTGTTTGCAATATTTTCTGTAAACGGACAGAGCAATTTCAGAACTCCAAGCAAATATTATTATTTTCTTTTTTTTCGAACCCTAACTCTGTTACTAAAAAATTTCCCCTCAAAGGCTTTGAAAGATACAATTCTTTTAAAATGGCCAAGAAATCAGAGGCAGGATGTGAAAGTGCAAGCTTTGATCTCAAGTCCTTTGTTTGAAGTGGAGGCTTTTTTGGCGGCGCTAAGTCTGATTTTTTCCTTTCCCTCCCCCTAAGAAGGAGATTCAGAGAAACGGTTTCAATACTAAAATCAACATCTTGAGGGTGATTACTAGTATTCTATGACCGTTCAATATAGAATGTCCTAAATCTATATCTATATCTATATTTATATCTAGATCTATATTTGTATGGCATGATGAATGTGTTTGTGACTTGATTTGCCACAAATGTTTTGATATGTGACATGATGAAATGCTTTGTGACATGATTGTACTTCATAACATGATGACATGTTATACTTTATGATTATAAATGCACCTAATATGTACACCACATGATGAATGTACTTTATGATAATGAATGTATCGTAGGAGTGTAACAATTGTTTGTCAATTGTAGCCTGTATGTAAGTATTGAGCATTTACACTGGAAAAAAGTTCCTTGTGTGTCCAGACGCACTTGGTCAATAAATAAATTCTATTCTATAGGTCTGTAATTTCAGAGATCCATTCCCCCCCCTTTTTTGGAAGATGGGAACCACGTCAGCTCTTTCCCAGTCAACTGGTATAGTTCCCTGGTGCTAGAGAATCTTTGAAATATATGATTCTGTGGTTCTGAGATCATACCTGCCAATTCCTTCAGAACCTTGGGATGTAATCCATCTGTTTATAAAAAACATTTGTCAACCTTCCCCCACACCCTGTTTTATAAACATTCTTTTCACTTCACTTGGGAAGTTGGTTGACATTGTCAAATTATTTTGGTTTATTTATTTAATAAAAAGAGAAATTGGATTTTTTGAGAGGTGGTCTTTCTGAGTCAGCATTGATGCCTGATGATTGCTTGGACTAGTTTCTGCAGTTTTCATGACAAGATTTTTGGAAGTCATTTGCCACTTCTTGCTTCCAGGACTAAGAACAAGTGACCAGCACAAGATCACTCAACTGCCTTTATACCTAAGGCAAAGCCAGAATTCAGGTTCTCCTCATTTCTAGTCTTGTATCTTAATCACTGCATGAAAGGAACTCTCTGAAATAAGAATAAAGGTATAAAAACTAAAAAGGAGGTAAAAACCATGCAATTACCCTAAAATAAATTGTATATCTAAGGTCTTTCAAAGTGTATGTGTATATTAACTTTTTACATAACTTTCAATAACATTAATTGTATTTCATTGCAATTGTCCATGTATAGTAAGACAAGTAACATCAAGTCTTGGTAACTGAAGCCATATCTTTGTTTTAATTCCTTGGCAATAATGAGAGTGCAGAGACTGTTTCCATTAGCCAGCTGTCCATATTTATGTAGAAGGTATGCAATTCAGAAGAATGGAAATATTAAACTTTATTTCAAAATAAAATTAATATATAATTACTTCTTTCCAGGATATAATACTTTTAGAACGTTGAAAAATGTTTTCATTGCAACCTTATTCTAGTAAAAATTAGTTGTCATTAATAAGAATTTCTCCTGGGACTGAACTCCTTATATAGTTTCTTAAAAACATTACCATCTGAAATTGTGGAATGTGGCAATTCACATTGACAGTCTCCAATATATAAGAAACAAAAGTTACATAGGAGTATATGAGACTGTTATGGAAAGAGCCCATAAAATAGAGATACAAAAAACATGATGAATGATTCTGTCCAAACGTGTAAACATGAAGCCTGTTGAAAGCTTCTTCAATGGTAGCTATATTTCTCTAATCCCAAGTTTCAGATTCAGTTCTTGGTTGGTCAAAATGCACACTCCATGAATAAGTGCAAGTTATCAATATATTTGCAAAGGAAAAAAAACAAACCCAAGAAAGGGATGTTGCAAAACTTCTGTGATCTTCAGGCATACTGCTGTTTGATTACTTTTATGGGAGGAAGAGGAGGAGGAGGAGGAGGAAGCTATGTTCTCTTACCTTCTACAACTTCTGACTTAAATTCTTTCTTCTTTACTAAGTTGAAGAAGAGGGAAGAATATCCAGGTGATAAGACTATTTTGGTGGCCCTATGGTACTTTTTCTATGAATATCCATCAGACAAGCTGCACCTGCCAGCTTATCAAGATCATCTGAGAACTGTTAAAGGAAAGTACTTCACATTCACAAGTTTGAGAAAACTGTGTGACCAAGAAGAGAGCAATGTGGATTATAAACTAATAACAATGTGATGAGGAGCCTAGTTAAAAATACTGCCCTCAATACTATAGCTTTACTTGTATCCCCAATCCTCTTGAGAAGAATCACTCTATATTTGGAAGGGAAGCTGAAGTTTCTATATTTTACCTTCAATTTTAGAGTTTGTTATATAAATTTATAGTTAAACTGGGAGAGAATATTTATTATTAAAAGTGATATTTAACCGAAGCAGTTTCCTCCTTACCAAGAATATAAGAATCAATAGTACAGGTGCGTCCATGCTTCGGGGAATGGACTTGTGCCAACTCTTTTTGAAAGGGCAGTTTCTGGACAGTTTGAGGCCTAGTGGACCAGGTAAGATGGCTCATGTTTGGTGTAGTTTTCGAGAGGATATTTGTGCTACCATAATTTGTCACAGATCTGAATTTCTTGGTGACTAGTTGCTGAAGCTCGGCCATGAGCAAGGCTGATATAATCAATATAGCCTCAACATGCTGCCTGGGCCTGCTTCAGCAGAGATATTGCTAAATTTAGCTGTACAAGCCACCAGAGTGGCTTATATGATCATTATTTTCAATCCTGTGGTTTTTTAATATGCAGTTCTCATTTTAATCGACGATACAAGGAAAAGTTCAGTAGAAGGAACAAATACAATATACAGACTTGCTATTACTAGATTATGCTATTTCAAAAAACTTTCAGGGATTTGAATTAGTCAAAGAGCAACTCATATCTTAGTTTGTGGACTGTAGCAAAGAAGGGGGAAAAAAGCTAGGAGAACAAGACTTTCGCATGTAAACAACTCTTTGTGCCTGGAATGTCGATATGGATGGGGGAACCATGGTAGTAGGGTGATTCAGCTGTGGTATAAAGAAAGTTTACAGGACACTCTTGGCACTCTTCAGCCCAATAGAAGTCAGCAAGTCTGCAGAGTCATTATTCAACTCGAATCATGATGTTTTTTTAAAAAAAATCTACCAGTAACATCTGGAAAGCAAGTATCTATATATATAAAAAAGGAACTGCATGTTTGTTCCTGGTAGGTAATCTCGGAACGTACTGCACCAATTGACTTCAAATTTTCAGACACTCTCACAGTCAAAGAGGAGCAGGTTCTTAGCTATTACTTACCTTTGAGTAGTAGGTTTACGTTCGAGTAGAAGCCCAAAACCGTCACGGCCGGGGCGCCCACAGGCGCCACTCTAATCGCCCCGGCCGCCGGGCCACGTGACGGGCTGAACGCGCGCACACACACACGCGTGGAAAGGTTCTCACCTCCTCCACCTGGAAAGCGGGCTGGGCTTCCACCGGCAGGACAGCCGCGCTCCTCCCCTTGCCTGCCTTGCTTCTCCTCCTGACTGAGAGCCGGTGCGTCCTTCTCTCGCCTGGAGGAGGGCTCCCTGCTTCTCCGGACACTCAGTCTGCCTTTGGTGGGGAGTCGGATGGGACCATTCTCTATGCACAGAGAGGGCAACCCTGCGATAGGGGCAGGGGCAACTTGGGGTAATCCAAAATGGCTCAGGCTTCTCTTTCAGGGGTCAGCCTTACCTAGACTGTGTCCAGGACATCACGGATGAGACCATCGGTCAGGGGGCGTGACCCATGTACATGTGATTCAATATTATAGCAGTTTGCAGGGTCTAGGACATTGATTTCAGTATTTTATTTAGCTTCACCTTTCCATTTTCCAGAGAAGGTTGATATTTTTTTTAAAAAAATCTATATATTCTGCTGTGCATTTTTTCAAGCATACTGCTGCACCCTGTTTTACTTAACATGGTGTATTTTTGTTTCTTAATTTCATTAGGACAAGAGCTTTATGTAAGAAAACATTTCCCCAAAATATGTCTTTTAAAACACAAATTGGAAAAGTAATTCACAGAAGTACAGAAGTGGTAGTTTGAAAGGATAACCAAGTTTTGATTTGTATATTCTTTGGAAATGCAAAATTGAGCAAATTCAAGAAAGGAAAAAAGGAAATCTTTCTTGAAAAATATTTGATGGTATGCATAGGATCAAGAAAATATATATTATTGCAACAATTTGCAGTTCACTGTTCAAGGGTGCAGGGGCAGTATTCTCTAACGTTATATTCTACTAATTTATCATTCTAGACAGCAGATTTCACTGAGTATATATTTTTTTCCAGACCTACGATGGACAGATGACACTCTTAATTCTATAAGTCCTTTCTTTGTTTTTAAACCAATGCCTTTTATATTATGAAGTTTGTAATTCAAAGTTGAATAAAACTTCTCATTAAGAGAATATACTTAATCACCTAGTGTTTGAGTATGAAATCATCTTATCTGCTAGTTAATCAAGAACTATTTCAATATTGAAGTTTTTTCTCCATCAGAGCTTCATTTTTCAGCATAAGAGTGCAATATATACATGGTGTATCTGGGACAGGAGGAAAACAAACTAAATCAGTCTGAAATACTTTCCCTCCACTGCTACAATTGTCTTGTGCCTAAAATGCTTTGCATATGGTCCAAAGCATTCAGCTAACCTTTGATAGCAGTTCTTTGATATTGCTTTGGGAAAAGGTTTACTTTAAGAGCCATACAGTATTTGTTTGTAGAGGGATTTCTTTTCCTTCTTTTCTAATTAAATTAAGCTACCTAGAATGACTGTTACTTGCAAATGCATTATAATTAATATCAAACATGCCAAGGGAGCTTGGTCATTCATTAAAAATGTGTGGATTTCAAATTTTACTTTGACATCCTAGGCATTTGTTTAATTGCTTTTGTCTGTTCTGTCAAAAGGTATGTGAATGTTGCTGAGACATAATCATTTATACACAATGATTTCACTTTAAAAAGGGCAAATATCTGGAATCCTTCCCCATTAAAATGTATTTGATCACGTGAAAAGCAATTAATATGATTTTATATATATATTTACTTTCTCTTCCCATCAGACGAATTATATCCTGGCAGCAACTTTTGAGAAGATGTGCTGGCTGCACCCTGTTCTTTGGAGAGGTTTTGAAGAGCTATAAACTCGGTTTTTGCACTCCTGCTTCCAGACCAGATTATCTCATTTAATGTTCTAGCTATTTGTTCACTGGCAGACAGATGTGTCACCTATGCCAACTAGTTAAGTAAGAAGCCTGCTTTCTCACACCATCCTGAACAAAGAAAGGGGAAAAAGAGAGCTCATGTTATCATGCCTTTTCTTTTTCTTCCTCCCACAAAATGATTTATTTTTGTTTCCTGTTCTCTATTGGAAAGGTTCTTCACCCTTTGAGCCCCAAGTTTTATTTGCAGGTGTGGGACAGGAAGACAAGTAGTAAATCATAACTAGAAGTTTGTGTGCTCAGCTTTTGAAAAAGCTGAAAGAAGATCTGCTCCTAGACTGAAGGAATTCATCATTACTTTTTTATGTGCACCGTGCTCCTTTTTATACACCTTACCATGATACTTCCATAAAAGCTAATTAGATTTTTTTTAATATAGTCCATTTAAACAGCTGCCCAACAACAACTCTTACCAGCTAACAGAATTAGATGCACAACAAAAAGAAATGAATCATAATATACGTTTAATAGCAACTGAGGGAACATCAGCTGTTTCTCTAACAATCACACCCCCAAGCCCCATTAACCTTCTGATTCCCCATGCCTGGGAAAACAGTCTTATGTTTTTAAGGTTTTCTGGAATAGAAGCAGAGTTGGGGCCAACCAGATCTCAGGGGTATGGTAGTTCAAAGAGCAGACAGCGCAATAATTTATTAGTCATTCTTTGTTACAACATAGCCATTTGCAACAACCTGCCTTGTTACTGTGATATAAGTCATTCAAATAGAATGAAAAGTTAATTACCCTTTCATGTCGAACTCTTAGTGGCTTCCCAGAAGCCCATGCTGTTTTTGTGACAACTGTTCAAAAGTGATTTATCAGCAACTTCTTTGGGGATATTTTTTGACATCCCAGTTTAGTTTAGAGTTCATGAATTTCTTAGATGGTTTTCCATTCAAGTCCTGCACTGCTTTGCTTTTGAGGCGGAACTGGGGGTCAGCTGGACAAATATAATGAGGATTGTACCTAAAATGTACCTAATGAGGACAGATACTGGTCTGAGAATTGTACCTAAAATGGAATAAGAAATGGAGATGGATAAGGTTGGAATCATTACTGATTTTGATACTTCTCTGATCTTTGACCTGTTAACATGTGCATTTTTATGGGTTCTTGGTGTTCTCTAAGTTTGGTTGATTTCTTGCAGATGTTTCATTATCAGACTAGGGATACGTAAAAGTTCTGGAAAGTTACAATTTGTTTACCTGTAAAATAGTCCCTTTAAGGGTTAGATAAAAGCAGGGA
>JANHFO010004048.1:315511-327100 GCA_032468095.1 Pareas carinatus
CCGCATTCTGGACCATCTGCAGCCTTTGGGTACGGTTCAAGGGGAGCCCCATGTAGAGTGCATTGCAATAGTCTAGGCGAGAAGTGACTAGGGCATGAGTGACCGTGCATAGGGAGTCTCGATCAAGAAAGGGCTGCAACTGGCATATCAAGCGGACGTGATAGAAGGCCCCCCGGGCCACAGCCATCATATGATCTTCTAAAGAGCCGTGTATCCAGGAGGACACCCAGGTTGCGAGCCCTGTCCGCAGGGGCAATGTATCACCCCCAATAGCCAGTGTTGGTGACAACTGGCTATAACGGGACGGCGGCATCCACAGACACTTGGTCTTGGAAGGATTGAGCCTGAGCCTGTTCCTCCCCATCCAGACCCGCACAGCTTCAAGACACTGGGCCATCACCTTCATGGCATCGTTGGGGTGGTTTGGGGTGGAGATGTACAGCTGAGTATCATCAGCGTACTGATGACACTTCTAATGAAACATCTGTAGGAAAATAACTGGATTCAAAGAACACCAAGAATCCAACAGCTCAGCCCTGAATTAGATATTTTCTCTATAATGGGAATGTACATTTTTAATTGCATCCCCTAAATAATTTTTTGTTCTAAATATCAGTTCTTCTTCCTCTTTGAGAGCATAGTTGAGGTGCTTCTTATCATCATTGTTTTGGTACATGCATGCATGTATTTTTTGTTTGTATGCATATGTGTTTGTATACATTCTTATGAAGGGCCAATGCATGTATTTCAATGAAGAAATTCTGCCTACCACTGTTGGTTAGAGACACAACTATTGTGTTTATATATCTTTTTGCATTAATTACTGGAATATATTACAGTTTAGATTTTGCATGCTAGAAATGAGAGCCATAAAACAAACATATCAATAAATACTGAAGCAGGCTTTTCATATTTCATTAGGCCCTGGCTTATTTTTCAACATGATTAACAAAGGCTGCAGCAATCCAAAGAATATGCATTACTCTCCAGGTACTTGCAATCAATAGGATAACTTCTGAGTATGATTTTAATTTGATCTAGCATTTATAATACCTTCTTCTTATTAAGCCAAAGCATGTTATGTAATTATTACCAGTTTTGTGCAACAGTTGTATGATTGACAGAATCTAATAATCCCAAGCCATTTTAAAACACACAAACACAAATTCAGAGCAGGTTTGTGAAAGAATGAGAACTATGACAGGATAAAAAAAAACTTTATATTGCAAGCAACTTTTCCATGCTTTGCCAGATACCCTCTTTTAAATGATCAGCTGAAGAATGAATCTGCTGAGAAGCTACAGCCAAACTCTAGCTGCAGCATGTCGCATGAAAACCTCCACTGCATTTCATCAGGAAATGAGATCAGATACAGACAGCCTTAAGGATAAAGATTGTAAGGCAGAGAAAATGTAAAACATATTGCAAATATTGCACAACCTCAAGTCAGCTGTCAGTGCACAGCCAAGAATAAGATGTAATGGGAATTATTATTGTAACAATAGGAATGCTATATTCGCTTTATCATATAAGTCAAATCTCCCCCAAAGTTTCAATTTGTTTTTTTGAGGTAACTAACACTACAGCTAAATGAAATATTACTTAGACTCCAAATCTGAAGGGTTTGAAATTAGATGCAGATTTCTTAACTCCTTGATAACACATTTCCATTTTAATCCCCTATCCTATTTCCACAGCATATTATCCTCTATAAAGCTTGTTTTTCATCTTCAGTATTTGTTGAAATTTGCCAGCAGTATTGGTAGAAAGCATAATAAAGAGATAGTAAATCATAACATTTATTTTACAATTAAGCTGCAATCATTTTTCATGTTTATGATGTTATAATTTATCTTCTTTTTATGAATGTTGCTCTCTAACAGAGAATCCCCCAACATACCAGATGTATTCATTTGGTTTCTGTTTGTAACCGTCTCCCAAACAGTTGCTGGCCACAGTTTATTCTGCAGTACACAAAATTCTTATATTTTATTTTTGGTTTTATGTTATTTAATCATTTAATATCAATTGAACTGTGCAGTGGCCTAGAGATGAAGACACTCACCTCCCATTTGGAAGTTTGAGAGTTCAATCCTAGGCAGCAACAGATGTTTCTATATTAAGGCGCAAAGAGAAAAATATCTGCTGTGAACTCTGGAGAGGTGTCAGAAAGGGTGGCTGGCCAGTAAATGCTCAGCTCCATTCAGTTTACCTTGATTTCACCCAGATTCAAAGGACTGGGTTCATAAAAAGAAAAAAAGCCATTTAATACCAACGAATAGGCTATTGAAAGATAGATTTGAGATCATTGCAAAATCATGCATCATTTGTATTACTAAAATGTTTGCTCCAGTTTGCTCCAGTACCTCTGTATCTTTCTTGTGGGTTTGTGGAAACATTTCAGATATTGCACAAATGAGGGTAAGGTTTAGAGTGAAGTGACACCAAGGACTTACCATGTATGGAAGAATAGAATTTATTGACTTGTTAGATTTATATCCTGACTTGATCCAGGAATTTAAGGAATTACAGATGATATTGTCTTTTCCCCACAGCAGCAGTTGGGCAAGAAACACTGAAGCAAAGGTACTCAGTGAGTGAGAGTAGGCTTGAAAGTGGGTCTCTCCTGTCCCAGTTCAGCATCTTAACCGTTACACCATTCTGGCTCTAGGCTGGACTCTGATGCTTCTCTTGATGCTCTTCAAAATATTTTGACTTTCTTTGCAGCTGCATTACACTACCCTTGTGTACAATCTTCGAGTCAATGCTGGATCTGTTAATAATTGAATTTTCAAATAAGTCATATTTAATAATTTTGCTAATAAGGATGTTATTAGGAACTTTTGTCAAAAGCCTTACTATACTATACATTTCCCCAATCAACCAGTCTAATAACTCTATTATAGAAGGAAATCAAGGTGGTCTGGCATCATTTCTTTGGAATAGATCCATGTTGGCTCCTATTAATGAATCCCCACTACTAAGCTTTAGTACTTTCACTCAGTGGGGAAAGATGAAGTAGAGGTCACAAATCTTCATTGTTATGTCAACAATGAACAGGACATAAAACAGAGGGCAAAAAGTCTGCTAAATGTAGGAAAAGTAAAAAGATCAATGGGTTTAAATTGCCATGGATGTCAGAAAGAAGGGTAGTCTCATGCTGACAAAGGACAATTAACTTTCATTGTGGCTTCGGGGAAGGCTACACAACACCTTCAGCCTACTTTCAACCAATCTATGTGAGAAATCAATTCAGAATTCAGGAAAGAACAATCTGCTTAAGAGAAAAGACAATATGAAGAAAGAAGATTGTCAAAGTGAAAATAAGTGTTATGAATCATTACAGTTTTAAATGAATCAAGTAGTCATTAAGCAAGCCCTGTTCCCCCATTGACTTTGCATGCTGGAAGACAGTTGAAAAGAGTGAAAAAGGCAAAAGGTGATTCTGGGACACCGCAGCCTTTATAAATACATGCCGGTTGTCAAGTGCCCAAATTTTGAACATGTGACTATGGAGACGCTGTGCAAGGACCAATTGTAAGTTACTTTTTTTAGTGACATGGTAACTTTGAACAGTCATTAAACAAATGGTTGTAACTCAAGGACTACCAGTTCTTCTTTAATCATTGTGTCCCTTTGTCCTCAATTCCCAAAGCTCTGCTTTAGTATGAGTCTTTGAAACAACTTACAGATGTGTAGACTTCAATCCCTGAAAAATCAATAATGGATATGCAGTTTGAATAATTCTAAGAATTGAAGTCTATGTATTTGGAAATTGCTGCAATTAGGAAATAATACTTGGAGATCAGCACACCAGTTCAAAAAGTCTCTTGTATCTTTCTGTTCAACCATTTACTCGCCCCCTCCGGCTTTCAGTAAATTTGTAGTAAATTACTTTCTCCCAATGAAAAATGACGTTAGAATGAATGCTAATCACATCATTCTGACTTATAATTCTTGAGAACGGGGATTTATTCAAACCTCAGTTCTTAAGGTAGATTGAAGCACATGCTACTCTTGTATTAATATTCAATAAATCATGTTTCATAAATTAGTGTGTTGCGCATTTTCAACCAGCCATGGCTTATTCCTTCAGTGAAGGTTAAGTAAGCCATAGTGTTTGTGATGAGAGACATTTTTTTGCATTTTTTGCATGCAACAACAACAAAAAATCATAAAACTATCCTGTCTGTCTATTCAAGAAGAGGCAGATATGTCCCTCAGCCCAATGAGGAGTCACTTCTCCCCCAAAGTTAGTCAGGTCTTGATCCCATCCCAATGTGTGCTGAAGCCGATTGACCTGCTTGTACATCTGTCTAGTCAGAGTGGTTCCAGGATGGCATTTTCTCCTCCACACTGTGATAACATTCTTCTGGTACTCTCCTGCACTGTCCCAACATGCATTATACCACAGATCCAGAACCTTTCTAGTCTGTTATATCTATGGCTGGAGGAGGTTTCTGGGCTGTCAGTTATCTCATTTTCAGTGCCACTGGCATTGTCAGTTACTATAAAGAACATTGGGGTGGATATGAAGCTGCTTATTCACAGCTGGACCATGGAAACATTGAATAGCACCTGGCAGAATGCATGGTTTATGATAGCTATGCTACTGCAACCATATCTCTCTGAGTTGTTGAGTAAGAGGGAACAGCATTTGTCTTGCAATTTTTAAAAAAAATCAGATTATTCCTCCAAAAGAAATGATGGAACTAGACAGAAGAGGATATAGAAACTGCTTAGAACAGAGTAAAAATAATTATATTACAAAAGGTCACAATGATGAGAGAAGTATTTCAGAAATATATATGAGAATGATGGAGCTGTATTGAAGAGTGGAGCTGAAAAATTACAAAGAAAAATAAATGATGAAAAGGAAATCATAAACAGTGTGGTAAAAAATGGTAATACTGCAGATATAAGTGGTGTAACTAGATACATTTAAAATATGGTTGCTTATGCAATGCTGGATGATTTCTTTAACATGTATGAAGACTGAAACAATGCCTGTTGATTGGAAGAATGCAACTATTCTTCCTTTATTTAGAAAGAAAGGTAACAAGCAAGGATTCAAAAGCCATAGAGGGATTAGTTTGTTAAACATGCCTGGGAAAGTGTTTGGCAGAATTTTTCTACTTAAAGGTCATGAAACTTAACAGTGGGCTTAACTTGAGAAGCAAAGAATATGGTTGCAAATCAGATTTTGCTTTGAATGTATGAATATATAAAAATGCTTATTGCAAGCTTGTGAGTTGAAGGACCTTGAAGAACCTAAATTATAGAACGTTTTGCTCAAATATAGACTGAAGACTGCTGAATATGCATTAGAACCAATATAATGGTTTGTGAATATTTCAATAGAAAATAGGGAATGTGACAAATAGTTTGATGTTTCCTTATTTGTTCACTTATGAACGTATGCATAAGCAATGCTTGCATTAACATAGCAGATGTGTCATCCAGGTCCATGAACATGCATGTATGTTTACATGCAGATAATACTGTATTGTTCATTATGAGGCAATGACAAAAGATGGTTGTATTTATATCATAAAATTTACTTTTTAATTTCAGGCAAGTTATAAATTCTTCAGTTGTCTCAGTCTCTGAAAACAAATCTTCCATAGCTTACTTTTTTTTAATGGCACACAATTCATCTTACAGTTTTGTAACAGTGCTTTATATTTATTCCCTTTTTGAGCCATGGATTATACCACATCAAGAATATCTTCTGCAGCCACTGTCAGGAAGATTACTACTCTCTGTTTGACCTTTTCTGAATCCAAATCCCATCAAGCAGAGTAATTTTTATTTTGTTAAAAGTGTCACATTGGTCTACCATGTTGCCTATTAGCTTTATTTCTGGTGTTGGTCTCAGAGCACTTTTTAAAATGAGACTGTCATGATTCCACTAACACCAAAGGGCCACTATTCTTTAATAGCTGCTCATTAATGCTGCAATTGGTTTTCTGTCTGGTGATGATTCTCTATGATTTGTGCAGCAATACATTTTCTTTTGTTAAATAGCTAGTACAAAACATTGCCAAACATTTCTACATGCCATTATTGCTGCATGGGAATTCGGCTTCATTTCTAACATTATGTGTTGCTCATTTATGAAGTGGTAATAGTATGAGAGATGAACTGTGTTTGTTAAGCTCAATTTGGACTCAATTCTAACCTGGAACAAAAAGTTACTTCACTATGTCACAAGATCACATTATTTCTTTCCATAACATAAGTTCAATATCTGATAAATACCACCTTTCTGATTCTGTTGGGCAAGAACGTAAATGTTCTATAGGGAATGTTAAACTGCAAGTAGAATATAGACCTGAAAATTAATGTACTAAAGACAAAGGTAGCTGTGTTTGATATGGAAATAGTTGAGAGATAAATAAATATATACAAGGTACAAGTGCGGGAATGCCTGACACTACTGATTGGCAGGCTGCCCACCTCCACCCTGTATAAAGGGTGTCTTTTACCAGAGGTTCACCATTCCCAATAAAGGTGTTAGCCTGAATCTGCTTCTGCCTCATTTCTAATGAACCCTGATCTCTGGATCCAACACTGGTGATGAAATGGGGCCATGGAACAACAGGCAAACAGGCAACAAGATACGCGCAGCTCGAGCCGCCGACAGCAGTAACCGAGCATCAGAGCGGCCATACGCAACCAACAAAAAGCCTGCATCGATCAAGGCCGACCAGCCAATCCGGCACAGAAAGAACAGCAGCAAATTTGAAAACAAGGAACTAAATCAATGATGACCACCCAAATGCACACACTAGAACCATTTGACCTGGCCACCGAAAACTGGAAGACTTTCATGGAGCAGTTCGAATGCTTCGTCCGCTTCATCGACCTAACTAACCTACCAGACCTGAATGCGAACGACCTTCCTCAACCTAAGTGAAGAGGCCCATGTGGCAGCGACGCAAAACATGCCAGCCATCCTACAAGCAAAAATACCAGAAGTGGAACTGGCGGACAAACAACAAGTCCACCGTAGCTACAAAAGTGGGGGCAAATCGAGTGACAGCAGTGAAGAGGAGGTCTACCGCACAACCAAGCAGGCAGATGGGACAAGCCGCAAATGCCCCGGGTGCGGAGAAGACCACACCAGAGCAACTTGCCAGTTCCGCTACTCATACTGCCGCAAATGAGGAAAACAGGGTCACATAGGCAAGGTCTGCCGATAAACAGAGCAATCCCCGCACTGAAGAAACCAAAATCAGTCCGATGAGATGGAATATTCACAGCACCTCAGGCTCCGAAGGCCATCCAGCAACAACAAAGGACATCGAGACAACAGGAGGCATGACACCAACATGCACCAGACGAGGATCACCAGAAACAGTGACGAAGAAACATGGAAGTTCATTGTGATGGTGAACCTGTGGCAGACCCTATGCCACATGAAAGTGGACACCAGTTCAGTTGTCACCATAATTTCCTGTAAAAACCTCAAAGCGGCAAAACCAGAACTAGGCCAAACTGAATCCGACCACTCCACAATATCCCTGAGAGACTACCAGGGGAATGGCATTTCCATCCTCGGCCAACTCAATGTGCCAGCCTCATACAAGAACTTCATAGGTCCACTAAAAATCACCATTATCCGACCCAACCTACCCACCTTACTAGGACTGAACTGGTTCAAGAAGCTGGGCATCAGGCTAACGGGCACCCACGGAATCTGGGAAGCAAGCATCAACAGCCTCATCCAGGAATTCCAGTACGTTTTTAACAGCAGCTTGGACAAATATAAGAGGACCCCAATTAGTTTTAACCTAGACCCCACCATAAGCCCCATTAGACTAAAACCATGGTGAGTGCCATTCACACTCAAACCACGTGTGGATGCCGAGCTAGATAAGCTCATAGCTCAAGGAGTCCTGGAACCCATCGACCATTCGAGGTGGGAAACGCCAATAGTAACACCCTTGAAGAGTGGCGGCTTAATCTGCATCTGCACAGATTACAAGTGTACATTCAACAAGGCATTACAGCAGAGCGCCTATCCTCTACCAGTGAGCCAGCATCCACTGCACTCCCTGGGACCAGGAAGAGTTTTGCAAACTACCTGTAGACAAAACAGCAGCAGAAGCCCTAACCATAGTCACACACCGGGGTGCATTTAAGTGCAACCGGTTGCAATTTGGGGTCAGCGTGGCGCTGGGTATTTTCCAGAGCATCATGGAATGATTGCTGCTGAAAATACCTGGGGTAATGCCCTATTTCAATGAAGTGCTCGTCACAGCTGAGCAGGAACTCCAATTATTCAAAAGACTTAGGGCCATCCTAATAGCATTCAGAAAAGCTGGGCTACACCTAAAGAGGTAAAAGTGCAAGTTAGGGGTCACCGAAGTAGATTTCCTGAGGTACAAGATAGATGGCCAGGAAACCCACCCTATAGCAAAGTCAGTGCAATTCGAAAGCCCCCTCCACTAAAAAACTGCCAGGAGCTCCAGGCATTCCTAGGACTTCTCAATTTCTACAATTCGTTTCTAAAAGGGAAAGTGACAATCGCTGATCCACTCCACAAATTGCTGGGAAAAACACCCTTTGGAACTGGGGCACTAGGGAAGATCGAGTCTTCAAGGCAGCCAAAGCTCCCCTTGGAGGAAACCTTCCTAATAAGATTCAACAGTACGTTCCTGGTAGTGCTAATCTGCGACACCTCTCCTTATGGAGTGGGGGTATTACTGAGCCACAAACTCCCAATAGAGTGGAAGCACCCATAGCCTTCCACTCCTGCATCCTGTTCATGGCTGAGAGAAACTACAGCCAACTGAACAGGGGAGCCCTCGCCCTGATAACCAGAATAAAAAATTCCATGAGTACCTGTTCAACAGGCATTTTGAACTGGTTGCAAACCACAAACCCCTGCTAGGTCTAGTCACGGGTGATCATCCAACTCCCCAGGTCCTATCCCCCCTGCCTAACCAGATGGACAATCTTCTTAGTGGCCTACAATTACACCCTGACACATAGACCAGGTAGCACCCTAGGCCACATAAACACCCTCAGCTGCTGCCCCCTGTCCAATGTGGATACCCCGGACCTGCCTGAAGAATCCATTCTCCTCATAGACTGCAATGACAACAACGACCTAGTTGCTTCCGCGGAAGTGGCCAAACACACAACAGAGATCCCATACTGTGGAGAATACTGTTGTTGGTTCAGAAGAGGTGGCTGGAGAACACGTGAGGGGGGGGGGAGAAAGAGAAATTCCAATCCTTCAAAACCAGGAGGGAGGAGCTAGCATCAAAGCAGGGTGTCTGCTGTGGGGAAAGATGCTAATCATCCCACCTCAACTGCAAAAAAGAGTTTTAACAACCATACACAAGGGTCACCCTGGCATAGTCAGGATGAAGGGCTGGCCAGAGCTACGTATGGTGGCCCGGTCTAGACTGGATAGGGAGGTGTCAACAGTGCCAACAATCCCACCCAGCACCCTTCAAAACCCAACCAGGAAGTGCGAAAGGCCCAGGGGACCTTGGTCAAGGGTCCACATAGAGCTTGCTGGGCTGTTTCAGGGTCACAACTTTGTGGTCACTGTGGACGCATACTTGAAGTGGCTAGAAATAACTACTATGCGATCCATAACGATCCAAGCAGTGACCCAGGCCCTCCGCGCCCTGTTCACAACCCACGGCCTGCTGGATATATTGGTCTCCGACAATGGCCCACAGTTTACGGGGACCACATTTGATGGATTCATAGCCAACCAAGGGATCTGTCATTCCCTAAGGCCACCGGGAACCCTATCACCAATGGACAATCAGAACACATGATCCTCTCCACAAAAGAAGCCCTCAAAAGACTAGACCCCGGGGACAGGAGAGGATAGATGAATTCCTAGCACATAACACCATTTGCTGCCACAGGCCAGAGCCCAGCAGAGTTATTGATGTGCCAAAAGTTGAGGTTGGTCCTAGACCGTCTAAACTCAACCTATGCCCCCGGGGAGAGAAAGGGAAACCCAGAGCCCATGAGAGTCTTCAAAATGGGCAATCCAGTGTTCGCAAGGAACCTGAACCCAGGGCCCCCGTGGCATGATAACTAAAGTAACAGGGTTCAAATCCTATGTAATAGCCGTCCCCGATAGCTGCACATGGAGGTGACATATCGACCAGCTAAGGAGCCGCCTCCCTAACAGTGATGAATCCCACCCCACGGGGCAACCGACTCTAACAATAATTACATTCCTCCCCCCTCAGGGACCGAAGACAGGAAGTACGTGGCAGACTTACCCGGAGAAGTAGGAGGGCTTCACCCCGATGGCGAGGATTCATCTGTGACCAAGTTCGAGGCCATGCCCGGAGGCTTCCAGAAGCATCCGGTTGGAGTTTCAGAGCCTACCATGGGCGCACCCTCACTCTCGGTCGATGTCCCATTGACTGAACCGTGCAGGTCCAGTTGAGCTTATAAATGCCCCACCTATCTGTGGGACTATGTATGCAGATTAGGTGAGGGTCCATCTGAGTAGGGGGGGTGTTGTGCCCTGGACGGGCATTCCTGAACGCGGGAATGCCCGATGTCACTGATTGGCAGGCTGCTCACCTCCACCCATATAAAGGGGAAGCTTACCTGAACATTTGCATCTTTTACCGGAGATTCACCATTACCAGTAAAGGTGTTAGCCTGAATTTGCCTCTGCCTTGTTCCTAACAAACCCTTGTCTCCACATCCAACACAAGTGATAAAAAATGACTGGAAATAGAAGAATTTGTCTATTTTTGCAGGTTGTTTCTTAAAGGTAGAAAAACTGGCAGATTTTAAGAAATGAAATGCTAATAGGCATGGGTATTCTGTCCACTTTCTTGTATTAAAATGAAATTAAGTGTATCAGTAGAAACATAAAAGTTGAATTCTGTAAGAATGGGAAATTTACATCTATGAGGAATAATAGGAAAACACAGAGGCAAGGTTGAATGAATGCTGAATGGATGAGAGTTGAATATAAAATTGAACAATTAGCTTGGTAGCACATCTTATCAAGAACCTGATCATAATTTCACTGGAAGCTCTGCCCAGAATATTTTTGGGGAAGACAGAGTGTCGAGCAGAACAGTATTCGATATGATGTCCTGTATTTGTTAAATGTCTTGGGAACCCAGTTCCTTTGTTTATGAGAATATTTCTCTTAGACAGGTTTGGTCCCCCAGCTCTTGACAAATGTTGGATTAGTAGTTCATGTTGTCCTTATCTGAACACAGATAAGAGGCAAGGCAGAGTGATTAATCTTAACAAGACAATCTGCATGTGAAAATATAGTCAAATAGCCTCCACAAGTTAAATATTGTTTTCTGCATAGATATTTCTTGTATTGAACATGCCATATTGAGGATTAAAACAAATATATGAAATAAGAGTGAAAGGGGAAGAAGAGTAACGAGAAAGTGAAGATAACGGGTCAAGTGAAAAAGTGAGAAGTGATTCTTAAAAACAGGTTCTTTTCATCCTATAATGAAACTGTGCATATTAATATTATTATTATTATTAATTTTATTTATACCCCGCCCTTCTCCCGAAGGACTCAGGGCGGCTTACAGGCACGTAAAAAACACAAAACAACAT
>JANHFO010004048.1:339922-353608 GCA_032468095.1 Pareas carinatus
AGAAAAAAAGCTCATTAATTACTATATAATCAAGTGTTTAAGTGATATTAAAGATAAAGAGCAAATACAGGTAAAATCCGTAGAAATCATTTCCAAAAAAGGAGAAGGAAATTTGACACCTATTGCATCTTTAAAACCCAAGAAAGGAAAGAAGGAAAGAGGGGAGTAATTCTCTTTCTTCTTTCATCTTTCTTAGTATAAACCTTTCAAGAAAACTAGATTTTCACATAATATAATAATTTGAGCTTGGTCACTTGTGACTATTGCTCATTGATCCCAATGGATAATACTGTTTCCAGTATTTCACAGCTGTTTAAACAATTGTGGAAAAATCAGGTGATGTACAGAGTATCTATGGATTTAAAGGACTAGGAATGCACTATTGTTATATATAAGAGTTAACTGTAATATGACTTGTTTGGATTTAGTACAATATGGGAGCTCAGCCACTGTGTTACCTGCTCAATAATTCCTCAATCTTTTTTACTATAATACTATTCTCTTTGCACAGCTACCTGACCAACCAGTTTCTGAAAAAACAAGACACATTCAGTCAAGGTTAAAGTGCAAGTCCCCGCCCCACTACATTCATTTGCATTTAGTGACAAAAGAGGTTATTTGGCTGTTATTATAATGAAGTTATGGCAATTTATGCTCGTCATGTCAAGTGTGTTGGTTCAACAATGCAAGTGCACAAGTATTTTTGAGTTGGTCCATGTGAAAAGTCTCTTCTACCTCTCTGACCACTTTCTCCAATTATGAACTATCATGGGTTTCTATCTATAAGGCCATGCAGCTCCAAATCGCAATTTTTATACATCTACCTGCCTCATTTACCATCTTGTACACGTATTTCTGCTTTTCTGCAGGGAAGTAGATGAAGTCACAACTTTTATTAATTTATGATACTGAAAAGCAGCAAATCTGAACATTTTGAGCAACACAGACAGATCATGAGGAAGAGATGCTATTGACCAATATCTGTTCACTTTTATGGCCTGTTTTCACTTCACTGCTTATTCTGCTTGTCTATCCAAGCTACAATCTGAGTATTTCACATTATAGGCCCATTATAAGATCCATTGCTATAGACATAATAGATATACTGTATTTAATCTTCTCATTATAACCCAGCTTGATGATTTGTGTCCTATTTTTCTGGTTAAAGTGGCTTTCTGTTGGCAGATTGCTTTCCAATGTGTGCTTTCTTAACAATCTCAACTAATCCTATATTAGATGCTCTGACTTCCTTTTTGTTTTCAGGCAGAATTTAGTGATCATGATCTATTCTTATGTATGATCTGAATAAATGGAACTACTGAATCTGTGTAAATCTAGATAGTCACTAGATGGCAACAAAGAATTAGTTTTATTTATCTCTTTACTGTCATATAGAGCAAGGCTTTTCAACCCATTGTATGTTAGCTAGGCCAGTATATGTAATTTTTTTAATGGGTTTTTAATTGTGTATGTTTGTGCTTTTAATTTCTGGCTGTACACCGCCCCGAGTCCCTCGGGAGAGGGGCGGTATAGAAATTGGAACAAATAGAAATTGGAACAAATAAATAAATAATGTGTACTCTGATACTCTACATATCAACAGAGCTTGTCACAAATGGAAATCAAATACTTTTTCTTTTGCAGTCAGAACAAATAGGGAGAGATGCTTCACAATGTGTCAGAAGACCAATTATTCTGATGGTTTGGATACCGGTCCTTTGTTAGGAACACTAAAAACCTCTCCATTTCTACTGGCTATGCTCCACTGAATGTTGAGAGTAATCTGTCTACTTATTTCTGACAACTGGTGCTTCCTCTCCTGCATTTGTTTTTTTAAAAACCACATTCTTTCCTGCTGCTTAGCAAAGATATTTATATTGCAAATAATGTCATGCATAATTCACAATAATATACCAGTTGCTTTCCTTCATATGTTAAATTGGAGATGAATAAGTTGTGAGTGTTCAGATGTTACTAGATCAATTACCAATAGCTTAAGTTAGCATGGCCAATAGTTATGAATGATTATAGGGTTCCTAAATTAGAGCAATAGTCATTGTGCTGTCATATGATTTATCTCAGATATTTATTTCAGTGTTCTAACTTGACACATGAATAACCCCTGCCTTATTTATGTAGTCAGTTTCTAAGGCTGCCACTTGTAAATGACCCTGGGTGGTTTAAGCAGATAAAAAAATAGATGAAAAGCAGATAAAAAGCAGATAAAAACAAATAAAAATAATAAAAAGCAATAATAAAAAAGTGGTAACAACTTGGGAGTAAAACCAAACCCTACTACACCCTAACTGGCGGGGTTTACAGAAGTGGTCCTAGAATTGAGAACTAAGTTACCCACTTACCCACTACATAGACGCTTTCCAGCCCTTACAGTATTGAGAATACTTTCACCTGATTGTGAAGAGCCTACTAACAATACTTATTTTCTTCATGAGAAATCAAATAAAGTCTAGGTTGTGAAAAGTAAGAGATTAACTATCAGTATTATTCCAAAGATTTCAGATATATAAGGATTAGAAAAGTATTAAAGAAGGTTGAGAATAAGTTCAAGCAACATTACAAAATTCAGTGTTGTGATTTCTTTCTTACATCAGAAAGGCTTATGTAGAGAACTAAGAGCTCAACACTCCTTATACACGCTCACTTCAACTCACTTCCTTTAAGAGGTTTTTTTTTTAAAATCTCTGCTCACTATTTTAAATGCATCAGGCAAATATTCTTCTTGAATAAGCTCATCTATGTTTCTTGTCAGTGGCTGCAGTGATTGACCATGTGTTTTGCATTGCTGAATTTACATTCTGTTTCTCACTCTCTATGGCTCTGGGATTCATCCCTGCTTCTAATCCACTAGGCAGGCATTTATTTGCTTAGCACATTTCTAAGGCTGTTTGATTCCAGATTGAGTTTGGACAGGTTTCAAATTTTAAAAAGCAAGAAACATAGCAGATTCAGCAAACTGTGGCATCCTTGGTACTATCTGACCTTGGTTATTTGCTTACAGATGATTCATTACCCGACTAGGTAACCACGTTGATGCACATGATGTGAGGTTTGCTCCCTGTTTATATACAATAGCGTGCACTGCCAGTGTTGGTGGAGGTTTGGTTTTCTGCTTGATTATCTTGTGTTAATCCTTGCTTATTTTGCTATTGCTACTGGAAAGAATGCCTTCTTTTTAGCTTTTTTATTTCCTGTTTTGGAAGATTGGTAAATATGGTTTATTTCTATATGTCTATTGATGGCTGATTTGTCCGAATTTATCTGAATTTCTGAATCATGTGGATTTCCGATTTGTCTGAATTTTTGAATATTGACGGCTGATTTGTTTGAATATTGATGGCTGATTTCAGCAAAGGACAGTAGTTGCTCAGAGCATACAGTAAAATCTCTCTTATTCAGACAATACAACAAATAGACCCCAAACCATTCTAACCCAGGGCCTGACATAAGAGTTAGGGTTTGTTAAATGTAGACAGGATAGTGACAGTTTAAATTTATGTGGGAATACTGTTCCAGAAGGCAGGCACTATGATGGAGAAGGCATAGTTCTTGAATTCTGCTATATGACAATGCTTAACTGATGGAACTGGGAGCATGCCATCTCTTTCCTGATTGTACAGGGCAGACAGAAACCATGGAAGATAGATAAGCCTTCAGATAATTGGCCTTCTGACATGTAGGGCTTTATAGATAAGAGAAAGCATTTTACTTGCACCAAGAAGCTTATTTGTGGTAACCAGTACAGCTTGCAGATCAGAACTGTTTCATGAGCATAACAATATTATCCCATAATTTCTCACATTGCATTCTGGCTTAATCACCGTTTCCAAGTGGTTTTCAAAGGTATTCTCAGATGGAACACATTATAATAGTCCACACACAATGTAGAGAGGTTCCTGGACTAGAAACAGGCACAATTGGTATATAATGGAATCTTTCTAGTCATAGCTGGCATTTGTTCCTCAAGCAGAACTGTGCAGTAGATCCACCAGATTGTACTTCAGCTCTGAATGAGGCAATGCTTCTCCTGTTAGAGTTGAGTTTGAGTAGGACCTTTGGATTCACTTCAACCTCTCTTCCCAGTAACTACTGAAACAAGTCAGATAGACTAACCATTCTAAGGGTTATGCCACCTCTCTCAGGAAATGTAGAATTAGACTACTCAGCTAGTCAAGCTAGACTATTCGGCTGTCACCTCTACAAACTCAGCGGGATTGGATGAGTTTGTTAGGAAGTTTTCGAGTCAATTTCCAAAGCTTACTGCTATTTGAAACCCAGTTAACGGACACGTTAACCAGCTATAAGGAAAAACAGTTTTAATTGAATGCAGAGAACTTACAGTATAATTAAACAATGTGATGTTTTCCAGTCTTTCTCATGACTAGCATGCACGATCTGTTCTTTGCAATGGAAATATGTCAACAAATGAGCTCACTGAAATGAATTAAAAGTCTCTAGTTGCCATGATGGGTTTAAGATAACTTCCATGCTGCATTAAATAACTAACAGAAATACAAATTTAGCAAAAATAAATAAATAAACCTAATTGCTTTATTTAGCAACAGCATTAAATGAAAATGAAATTTGATTGTTAGTATCTAGGTATAGCTTGGAACTTTTATTTTATAAATCTCAGGTTAGAAATACACTGTTAATTAAATGTATTCTTTAAAAAATAACAAGATTACAGTTGCTTTTTACAATTTGACAGGCTTATTCAACAAAACATATATTTAAAATGTTAGAAAATGACTGGTCATAATCAGGAATTTTCTTGCAAGAAGAGGTATTTCCCAATCACTCTTAAGCAATAATCCTGTTTTGTACGAGAAGAAGATAGCATGTTTTCTTTTCCGATCTTCCTCTCATATTGCTTTTGACAAATTTCTGTCCACAGAAACACATTGACATATTCCTACATTATTTCCAGACCTTTGACTATATACTGCACACAAAGGTAGGCTGTACGAGAATTTATAAGCTGCGCCTGTATATCAACATCATAAAAGCCCTGTAAATAGGCAACTCTCTTGACTAGGAAACTATAAGCGTTTCTGCTTCCTAACAGCCTTCTGATCAGGATTAGATTCCCTTTGAAGGAAATCAGAATGTATTTTTATAAATGGAGGGCCAAGTGATCTCCAGAGAAAGAAACATGTTTTTCCTCTGTCTGGCTTACCAGCTCCAGTTGCTTCTAGATAGGGATAGACTGGTCATAATAATGCATTCATCAATAAACTTAAAACTGGACTATTTCTGTGTGGTCTGTATATAGGATTGAGATTAAACCAGAATTGATGGCTCAGAGTCAAAAAAGAAAGCCTAACAGAAGCACATAGCACCAGTTCCAAAGAAGCTGCACTTTCTATTATTATAGTGTTAAGAAAGACTGACATAGAAGAAATAAATTTAGGATATTTTTTCTCTTTTACATAACCCCAGATATTAAAGTCAATGGGACACTCTTTCAATGCCATTAGATTTGTAATAAGTTTATAATATAGCAACAATATGAGGTGTTTTCAACAGTGGCATTTGATTCTAGCACTCTCTCCCAGAAATTCCTTGTAGGAGACTTAAGCATGTAATTTTTTACCCTCAGTTAAGCTTGTTCCTTCAGATTTTGTTCTATAAGGGGAAACATATAACACAAAATTCAAAAACAGCCATCTTTGAATTTTTCAAGTATAACACCCACAAGAGTAGCTTTGACTGATGCCTGTTATCATCAATTATTCATACTAGGGCATTGATGGTGAACCTATGAGACAGGTATCAAAGCTGACATGCCATGACATTTTAGGTGACAAAATAGCATTTACACCAGTGTTCACCAACCCCTGACAATTATTCTTGAACACTTGCCCTAGTCTTGTGCAATTTTTGAATGCTATGCGAGAAAGGGGTGTGCCCTTCTGTGGCTTTTGTACCGTCTGGAGACCCTGAAAGAGAACTGTGCTCTTGCATGACCTTCAAAAATTGTGTGAGAATTGGGCTTGTTTTCACATGTTTTTTGTAGGCTATGAACATGGAAAAACATTATCTGAAGCTGCTTCAAGAACAAAGGCCTTTGATGATCTGGAGCAGCCTAGGGTAAGTCGCAGGCGCTTTTACCAGAAAGAAAACACTACACAATTCTTCAAGACTTATGTGCTTTGGGGAATACACAAGGTGGCCTTTTTTAGTGGCAGTGGTGGCACTAGGGCTGAAGCTGAGGTCTGGCCCTTGACTTCAGGCCTAGCATCAGCACTGTTGCAGAGTGTTGCTATTCAGGGTGGCCTAGATGGTGGTGTGTATGTGGGCAGAGATAGAGAATTATTTCTACTTTGTTTGGGTGTGTGTGTGTGTGAGACATGCCAGCAGAAGCAAATTAGGCATTTTCTGAATTTCTGAATCAATTACACCAGAGACAGCTAAAAAATGCCAAGACTAAGCTGAAAGGCCTGGGAGCCAGGGTTTAGCAATCGTGTTTTTCTTGTGTTCTCCCCTTTCAACCTAACTGGGGCACTCACAATCATGATTCCTGTGAAACAAAACCGATTCAGAGCACTTGGTTAGGAGTACCTACAGCTGTTTTACTTACAGAGTTAACTCATACTACAGATAACAATAGGCCATAAAGTGCCTATGGTGTATGGTATATAGTATATAGTGAAGGTACTGCTGATTAGATGGGCCCAAATAGGAGACAAAGCTTTACTTGAACTTGAAAAACTAAGCAGAGAATTTCGTACTTAAAATGACAAGCCACCAGGAAATGGGAGGATAGCAGAAGGGTAGTCACAAACACAATACAACCTCTGTCTTTTTTGTATGTCACAAAGTCATATGCATGTACAAAGGGTACAAATCTGACAGTACAACTCTGGTTTTGTCATTTGAATTAAAGCCTCTGATTCTAAAGATGTTTCTACAGCTGAGTAGAATATTGAAAAAAACTGTAGAAAAAAATATCGCTAGGAAAATGGCAGCGATGAACTCAACTCAACTTCAAGAAATTTTTTGGTTTTGTCTTTGATGGGATGGGCATAGTCAGCAGGCCAGATCAGACTAGAGATTCTGCATCCTTGCTACGTAATTAGCCAACTACCGTATATTTTTTGAAAGGATGACTTAATCTGCTCACTTCTTTCATGTGCTTGTATTTTAATAAACATTTTCTACTACCTTGAATATTCAGCCAGTGTATCCATATAAGTATATACACAGGCTTTTATGCATGCATTTGCATTAGTCATCCTTTTAAATTCATTATTAGTTATTAGTCAACAAATGATATTTCAAATATCTTGAATTTGATGCCAAAAATAGAGAATGTTACCATCACACAATACATTTCAAATTCAATAGATCATCTTTTCCATTTGTACGTGATGTTAATTACGGTTTAGTTTTGCACTGAAACTAGACAGCATGAAGACAATAAAAGTTAAATGTAGCAGATAGATTTTTTTGCTTATTCAAAGTAGAATTAGGGCCAAAGTAGACTGGATATGCAGTGTTTGCCCTCTTTTTGATCTCTAGATTCTTTAATAATATGACAGAAAAATGATCCGAGAACATTCAGACTGTGACTTTTCTAGTACATTCAAAATGACATTAAGTATCTTTTAAAAGTTTGCATAGTTGATATGCCTCTATGTGAGCCCATTTGTTTGCCTGTGTTATTTAATACCGTTTCTAAGAAGAAGAAAACGTACATTATTGATGCCAATTATGAAAATTCATAATTTATGCCAAAAATGTCTTTATTTCTTTCAATCCAATCCCTGGTTTTGTTTAGCTAGAAACTAAGCAATCTTAGCCAGGATTTTTCCCCTTAAATGCTGAGTTCTTATTTAGGCATTGAAAATACTACTTTAATTGGGTTTTGGATGAAATAGTTTTTTTAACATGACAGTAAAATCTTTTTTGCATTAAGGCATAGCATGTTGATTATTGTTCATTTGGCACATGTGATCTCCATATAGCAAAAACTGATCATTGAAAAGAGTGAGAGAAAACAAAGATGTATTGAACTATTGCTTTGGAGACAGTTTTTAGGACTATTGTAAACTGCAAGAAGAACCAGTCAGTCCTGGATCAAATAAAACTTGACTCCTCCTTTGAAGCCATGATGACATTCACATATTTTGGACATAAAGTGATGAATAGAATCAAGTTGATTACTCAGAGAGATTACTGGAATATCATCAGAAAGGTTTTGGGTTATTACTAAAGACTGAATGGTAGGGTTTGCAATATTTATTCATTTGTCAGAGGTTAGAGCTAACTATGTAGTATAACTGAACACATCAAATCCTGGGCAAGATATATTGAATTACTGGTAGTTGAGGATCAAAAACTGGATAACATAGGGGTTGAATTTGGGAGCCAGGACATTGTTTATGATTGACTGGATTCAAATAACCTATTCAGCCATATGATGATTGTTTATTAACTAAGTATTTGCTAAAGGTTTATGAACCTATCATTGTGGTTTACTGTCCTGAGATCTTGGAGAAAAGTTGGAATATAGATCAACAAATGAACTAAACAGCATATTTTATAGTACCTCACAGAGTAAATAATGAGATATGGCATGAGATGTGTATAGTGTATTCTTCCATAGGAAGCTTATGATTTGTTTTATTTAGTGACATTGGCCAAATAAACATGATGCTAATGATACCAGATCAGAAGCCATACTGAATATGATATGGTAGCTAATCTCATTGGGAAAGGATACATGCCAGTCCTAAAAACTAGTGATTAATATAACTTTGATTGCATTGGCCTTTGGTAATCCGGGACTTGATTCTGTTGAAAACCTGTGTTTTTAAGCCAACATTTTGATCCCTTTACATATAAATAAAGATGTAATAAAATTTTATTTGAGTTGAGTTTTTTTAAAAAAATAGAAACTTAAATGCAGTAGGATATGTTTTTAAGTTACAGCCAGCTTTTTTGCCTTCTCTTAAAGTTAAATACATACATAGTTCTGCAAAGCTTAGGTGACAAAATATGCACGCTTCCACCTGCAAATGATAAAAAAGTGAACATAGGGAGCTAGCTCTATTTTTGAAGGAGAATACAAATCAGTAGCATCTTTGCATTCCTGCATGGAAAGATTTAATTGCAGATCTGCTGCTGAGCAGAGAGATGATCTCATAATGGCTGCAGACTTGTGGAAAGTGTGCTTTGTCAGGTGCGTCACTGCCATATCTGACTATGTCCAGAGTAACTACTCTAGGTATGTGAAAAATATACTTTACAATCTCTCAATGGATGCAAAGCAACTTCTGAGTCTATTACTTACTTACTAAAGCGATGTTTATAAAATGTCCTTGCATGTGACAACAGAAGCAGAGGTCCTTTTCCAAGTGGCATGAAAGCTCTTTTGTTTGATATAAAGTTGACCCCAAATGAAACCTCCAAAGTGAAGGGCTAGGAAAAGAAAGAGGGTCTGCATCCTTAAATCATGCAGCTTTTTTCAAGAGCATGCATACGTTAGTTGCATGGCTTTGTTACTGTCAGTTCTGCAATGCAGCGAACAGAGTAAAGATTAAGAAAAACAGTCCTCCATGCTAGTTCTAAATCCAGTACACTCATTTTATTTTATTTCTAGTCATTTTTAGTAATGGCAAGGATTCAATATATTGCCCATAACACCGCTTCTGAAAACCTGTGCGCTAAGAATCCTTCATCATTTCTGATCGTTGTCTGCCTGACCAAGAAGAACAAATTGATGAGGGACTCTTGTTGAAATGTTAATATGTTAATATGACCAAGAAGAACAAATTGATGAGGGACTCTTGTTAATATGTTGCATTGAGGTAGGCACTAGTTTAGTTTTACTAATATCAGACATTTGGACCAAAACTGCCCCTGAGTTTGAAAAGATTTGTATTTCAAAATGTTACACATATCAAATACAAAAAGATGTTAATAGGCTTAAATCTTTGATGATGAATATTTCTGTATAGGTTTGCTGATGGCCCTTTTCAATTCTTCTCCTTCATTCTGGATATTATGACACCATGGATCCTATTAATAGATAGGTTTACAATTTCAAAAGTGACTCAGATTATATGGTGGTAAGTACTTTTGCAGCATTGAAGAACATTGGTCTCAACGTCCATATAATGGTTGGTATTTCTAGCTGTAAAATATTTTCAGAGTTTAATTTTCAAGATATATTTTAATGCTAGCTGCCTTAGTTTCTCCTTTGATGCAGTCCAGAAGATTCCTGACAAGATCCCAATAGTCGGAAATTCATCTCTTTGTTAAATTTTATTCTATTTTAACAAATGTTATAGAAGGAAATAATAATAAATTCTTAAAATACATTATATTGTAAAACTTAATACAAATAGATCATAATATTTTTAAATATTGATATATGAAGAATGAAGGAGTTCATGTTAATACAGTTATGGGGTGGAACCCACTGATTGTCACTTAATGTTTAAATCTTTTCTCATCTTCATCCATTATCAAGTAGAAAAGTTCATTATTGCAATGTGATTTACCAGAAGCAAAAAAGAGGAGCTGAATGAGGAATCTGCAGCTGGTTGTATCTCTAAAAATCTGACACTAGTTAGAGATTTCATATTTACCAAAGTGAAGACCAGTAACCACTTAGCTAATGTTTATGTAGGCTTCCATTTACAATGGATGGTGAGTCCTAACATATTATCTTTGTCATTTCTTATTATTCTGCTCAGTCTTTGCCTAAATCCAAATGTGTGGAAAATTGTCACCCTGGATTTGTCAAGCGAAGTCGGGAAGAAGAACCGGTTTGCTGCTATGACTGTGTTCCTTGTCCAGAGGGGACCATCTCTACACAGGAAGGTGGGTGATACTGGCAGAAAGAGTACTGAATTCCTGCAGATCATCTTGATTAATGTGCATAATAACACATCTATGTTTGACTATTTTCTTGTTTATCTTTACTTTTAACAAGTCCAATTTCTTCCATGATTTGAGGTTTAAGAAAAAGATCTTGAATGATGAGTTAGGAAGTGGTAGAAGGGCATGATGAATTGGTGAAGATTAGTTCTGCCAGAGGAAATCTCTCTTTTACTTGTCATTTTGAAAATGTCCCTCATATTTGCTTTCTCAGGAATGTTTGAATTTTTTTGATAGTTGAGGAATAGTACGAGGTCAATAGATTTTGGTCACGTAAGCCATTTTTACATTACAGGTCAAAGAATAGAATAGAATATTTCATTTGACAATTGTGATTCGACATTCAAGGAATTTGTCTCTAGTGCATAAGGTCTCCACATGGGTTCCTCTTGAATATCATCTGGAATCTGCAAATGGTCTAGAATGCAATTGGATGCACACTTGGATTTCCTACATTTTATCATATTATACCTCTGTGGTGCGAGCTACACAGACTTTCAGTTTCTTTCCAATTGTAATTTAATTCACCTTTAAAGCTCTACTTTGCATAGGACCAGGGTATCAGTGGGGCCTCCCCTCTCTTGAGTTATCTGCCTTTCCCACTAGAGTAGATATAATAAACATTTTCCAGATGTTTAAATGTTTTCTTGAACCTGTCTTTTTTGTTGAAACTTCTACCCTATTGAACACCTTTCCCTTGAATTGCAATAGGCTCTTCTAAAATTCTGGAGATCTAGTTTTATTTCTAGGCATTGGGATAAGACAAAATCAGTGCAGGATGAAAATGTGGTGATTTGCATTGGTGAAGATTAGTTCTGGCAACAGTTATTTCACTTTTGTCCTTCATTTAGAGAGGGGGCTAGTTTTTATACTCGTGTATATATTGAGGACATTTCCTGGGATGCAAGGTACCCAAAGTTTCCTTGAAGATTCTCAGTCATATAAATCTTTTACAGGCTGCTATTTATCATTTACTATGGCTTTCCTATCTCTCCTTATAGGCTGTCATTCAAAGGTATTACATAAAATGTGAGAGACTATAAAAATATTACTTTCTGTTTTTTCAGATACTAAAAAATGCACAAAGTGTCCAGATGATCAATATCCAGTTAAAATCAGACTACAATGTATTCCCAAAAGAATAACCTTCCTCTCTTACGATGAACATCTGGGCATTATCCTGGTCTCCTTTGCCCTACTCTTCTTCCTAACCACAGGATTCATTTTAATCATATTCCTTAAATACCTAGAAACTCCCATTGTCAACGCCAACAACAGGGACCTCTCCTACATCAACCTGGTCTCCTTCATGCTCTGCTTTTTATCCTCCTTTCTATTCATTGGCCGACCAAGGAAAGCCACTTGCCTTCTCCGACAAGCAGTGTTCAGCATTGTCTTCTCAGTAGCCGTGTCTTCTGTGTTGGCCAAAACAATCACAGTAGTGCTGGCATTCCTGGCATCAAAACCAGGGAATAAAGCAAGTAGATGCTTGAGGAAAAGCTTGACCAATTCCATCATGCTTTTTAGTTGTTCTGGTCAAATTTTCATCTCTGCCATGTAGTTGGTAATTTCTCCTCCGTTCCTTGATTATGACCTGCACTCCCAGCCAGGAGAGATCATTCTTCAATGCAATGAAGGTTCTGTCACCATGTTTTATGTTGTCCTTTGCTACATGGTTTTTCTAGCTGCTATTTGCTTCACTGTAGCTTTCCTAGCTAAGAACCTTCCTGGAGACTTCAATGAAGCCATGCTGATCACCTTTAGCATGCTGATCTTCTGCAGTGTCTGGATCTCCTTCTTGCCCACCTATCTGAGCACCAAAGGAAAGTCCATGGTGGTTGTACGATCTTCTCCATCTTGGCCTCTAGTACTGGTCTGCTAGGCTGCATCTTCTTCCCTAAGTGTTACATTATCCTCATGAGACCAGATCTAAACACAAAAAAACATCTCATGATTAAAGTAGGGAAGTTAAAATGAAATTCTTACTTAAAATGATAACAATTAATTTTTTATTGCATTTATTTTGGGGCTTGTATGGTTCCTTTGCATTCATTTGGGAATTAAGGCTATTTAAAAATCAAAGGAAACAACAAATATTATGAGCTTAAGACTAATGAAATTGGACTTTGGAAATTGACGTGGCGGAGAAGCAGCAGGGTTGGGAACCTCCCAAGTCAAACTGCTTGACAGTCAGTAGATCGAGATGTTTCTGATCCAGGAGCTGAACCATAAGTTGCTCCAAAGAGGCAATTAAGAGGAGGGGATATTCTGCGATCCCAGGGTAGGTGACAACTGACATGGCATCAAGAAGGAACCCCTCAAATGTCTATGGAGCTGGGCTGCTTAGACCCAGCGTTTAGCCCCAGATGAGTCAAGGAGGAAAAAATGAAGCAGTTTAACTGAGTTTTAAAAAAAATTCTACCAAAAATTCTACTTGATTAAAAAGTAGATTTTAAATTAAGTGATTACCTGGAAAAAGGGGAAGAATGGCAACTAAGAGTTTAAGGATTATCTTAAACATTTGAACTGAAACTTTGAGACCGCGTCCATTGTGACCATGAAGGTTCTTATCGCGGAAGCCCCAGACAAATTGGTACAGCAGGATGTCGTCTATGCCCTCCATGTAGCTGCATAGTGCGCCCAGATGATGGATTGTGGTGGAATAGGTGGCAGCGCATTCCCCTTGTTGCTGCATGCGGGGTTTTTTTATTGAAAAGTTTTAGACACACATACAGAAATAAAAAACATAGTATAATTAAACCCCTTGAACAATTTCCC
>JANHFO010004049.1:25070-36097 GCA_032468095.1 Pareas carinatus
CCCTCTGGCAAGGCAAAGGCCACCCCTGGCCCCCCTCCCTGAGAGCAAAGGCCGACCTTTGCAGCATTGCAGCGGGAGCATGCCATGGCAGAGTTGTCTGTGAGCAGGGAAGCTGCCCGGTCTGCTGCCCATTCAGCAGCTGTACCCACCGAAGGGCCCTTGTCTTCTGGAGGGAGGAAGAGACAGGCACTGGGATGCCCAGCACCACATTGACCCCGAGGGGCTCATGCAGTGGGGCCACAGAGCCCCCGGCTCTTGGGAAGTGTGTTCTACAAAGAAGAGATCTCTTCCAGTTGCCCAGGGGCTCCCGGCAGCCGGACCTGCTCCTTGGGGCCGAAGTCGTCAGAGTATCCATGGCCTGAAATGTCTGCATGGATGCAGGTCAGTCAATGGGGGCTGTTCAGTGGTTGGTGTATGAAGGGCCTGGGCGTGGCCTAGCTGCTGGCTCTCTGGTGTGCTCTCCATGTCAACTGCCGAGATCTCTGCTGCTGTGTCTCCTGGCTACTGAACCAGTTGGGTGTTGTGTACATGTTATTATATATATATATATATATATATATAAATTGCCCGGTCTCACAGTAGAGAAAGGAGGCGAGTGGCAATGGGACGTGGAAAGAGGACACTGTGGTGCACCAACGGGGACTAAAGATCGTCGATTCAGCCCGTAAACCTGCAGGGTTTGACGAAGTTCCAAGCAGACCCGGCCTGGTCCAAGGCTGCAGTAGATTGCCAACCCATGACTAGGAGCACGTGAACGTTAGAGACCTCCGGAGAAGAGGACCTTGCGGGGCACTTCGGTTTCTACACCGTCCCAATTCTTGTCTCTCTGCAGCCATTCAGGGATGTGTACGGCAAATGTGTCGAAACAGCTGGAATCAGCAGAGTCCCCCTCCCCCATTGCTCTGGGGCATCACCCTGACTTTGGGGTGTGGCAGCTTCTGCATTCCTATCCGAGCCTTTAAAACTGCGTTTCCCAACCTGAGCAACTTGAAGGGTTTAGCTCCCAAAATTCCCCACTTGCCCTGATGAAACTGAAGCCCCTCCTTCAGATTTGGAGAGCCCTGAGGAGGCAGCTGAGGCCGGCTGAGAGGGGCCTGCGGGAAAACCGTGAGTCTCATTCTGCAAACATGCCGAGGGTGGGTTGCTGGGCCTTTAGCTTCCCAACCTTTCTGCCCGCTCCTCTGGCCTCAGGGGCTCTGGACCGAAGCTTTCGCCCCGGAAGGAAGGCTCCCCGAGGACCCACACACACCCCGTTTGTAGGTGCTGCCAAATATGTTCAGCACCTGAACATACCCACATCCATCAAAATGTTTAACTCCACAGTAATATATTTGAAACTATGGTACATGCGCTCCAAATCAAGGATATCTACAGAGAGGAATTCAAGGCGGCTTCAGGCCAAATGTGGACCTCATTTGCCGAAGGGGCCCCAGAGCCTGGCCACCCCCCGCCCGACTCCTGGTGCTATTTCCCTCCCCTCCCCAGAGCATCCCTTGAGGGCCGGTGGACCTGGGAGGAGAGGGCTGCCCCCCTCCTCGCTTGGCACGGTCGCCTCTTTTCTTAAGGGCAGGGAGCTGGGCCCCGCCTGCCAAGGCCTGCCGTTGCCTCCCTCGTGGCTGATCCCTCTGCCCCCATTCTGAGAGGCTCTTACAGGAATCCCAGTGAATTAAGCCATTCGCTCTTCCGTGGATTATTGCCAAAAAGATGGTGGTGCTGGGGAAATGGGCTCACGGGGTGGCCTTTGAGGGCAGCTGGCTGCAGAAGGAGAGTCCCGAGACCGAGGCTGCCGTCACAGTCCAGTTTGCCGCAGCCTCTAGACTCTTGGCCAGGCCAGCGTGCCGCCCTCCCATGGTCCAGAGGGCCTCCTCCTTAGCCTCTGACTTCAGGCTGTCCGACTTCAGAAGTCCTCTCTTGCCCTGGCCTTCCCTGCGGTGGTGAAGGACCTTTGCTTCTCCATTGCTTGAGCAGGAGGCGGCAGAGCAGAACTGCCTTCTCAGAATGTTTACAAGAAATCTATTTCCGACATACACAGAACATTAAGCCTTTGCATCAGGAGTGAACTCAATACCAGTCAAACAAACAAACAGAACAAGAAGGCACTCTAGGAAAAACAGCCTGCAATTTGTCATTTGGGCACAACACGACTAAAGATATTATTTTAGTTTCTCTTCCTGGAGAAGTCTGCCTTCCTCTTTGGGCACGTTGGCATTTTTGCAGCCGTTTAGAATGTTGGTACCAAGTAACACAAATACTGGCAAGACTCTGAAGACAGCACTTGGAGGGAACACATATGGTTTGGTGTGACCAATTGTGGAAACAGCAGACCTTGGAAAGAGTTTGCGCAGTTTCAGATGCCTGGAGAAATTAGTCAGCACCGAAGTTCAGGTTACGTCAGACGAAATGCTCCCAAGCGTGTTCTCCTTCTCCTGCGAACACACTTTCTGCCATATGCTCAGGTCACCCACGAGGGAGCCCCGGGATGCAGATTTGGCTGATTCTCCCAGAATGATTGCCAGCCATGATTTCGGCCTGGTGGAATGGGGTCCTCTGCCCCCCCCCGCCACTGCACGGGAGATCAGGACGTCTCCCATGCCTGGGAATGGCTGTCGACTGTTAACGAGCCGGTGGGGCCAGGAGGGTGGCCGGGGCTTGAGGCGCTGCCTCCTGGTCAGCTGCGTTCTTTTTCTGTTTGATAAAACGTCTCTTTGATTTAATTTTTACATTGCATGCTGCCCAGAGTCACTGCGGAGTGGGGCAGCCTCAAAACTGAAATAAATAAATAATAGCATAAAAGCCAGATTTAACCAAAGACTACAAATTACCCTAGTGAGGTTTTAAAAAAAATTATTTCCCCCTTTCTGGTTTCTTTCTCCTGCCCCCAAAGCAGCAGAGTCCAAAGCTACAAGTAAACTCAGCAACTATATAAATTAGTGGTGGGAAGGAAGTTTGGTTCTGAAGGTCTGTTGACGGCCACGAAAGAGGGAGACATTTTAGAAACAACTTTAGAACACAAAAGTTCTCCACACCGACGGAAGGTTTGGTTCTAGCCTGACCCTCCGGTTGTCGGGTGTGTGCGTGTCTTTGTGTATGAAAAGAGTCAGTATGGTGCATAATGGAAAAAGGGGTGGGGCTTCGACCCCATGGTTGTGGCCACCGTGTTGACCTTTTGGACCCCTGGACCCCTGGCAACGACAACCAAAGAATAACACGGGTTCACAGTTCAAAAAGCTGCAGGCACACATGTGGGGACGGCATGAAACATGCTCAGCATTCCGAGACACGAGAAGAATCACTGTTTCTGTTTCAGAGAAATTGCAGAATACGAAGACAGAAGGAAGTCTCGTACTTTGAGACAGAAACAGGCCGGCCAGGGTTTCTGAGGGTGCTTTCCCGCTCTTGGCCTGGAACAAGGGGGAGCCCCTCTGAGGACCAGGGTGCCTCTGCCATTTGTGCATACAAAGAGGAAGGGACACTGGAAACAACCAGCCACCCCCGCCCCTACCTGGGATTGTGTGCACCATCAATCCCGGAAGACTAAAGACTGAGAGAGCATGGGTGGCTCCAGGCGTACATCCCCCCCCCCCACACACAGACATACACACAGACACACACACACACAGAAACACACACACACGGCATCCCGGAGTTCAGCCCTACGAATACAACGGTAGGAGTATTTGCCAGGCGGCCTAAACGTGAATGACAAACTCAGGATTAGTGTAGGAGAAGCCTGCAAACTCGTTCTGGTCCAGGTTCATGATGAAGAGTTTGTCGGTGGGCGTGAGCTCCACGGGCTGCCGCGTGAACTCCTTATCGAAGTTGGAGGTGTCGTGTCTGTCTTTCTGTTGGATGAAAAAGCAGAAGAATTAAAAGCAGGGCGGAGGAAGGCACAAGGAGGAGCCCCAGCGAAGGGGGCCGCCTCGCCCGAAGGCTCGGAAAGGGTGAGGGGCTCCCACGGGCCGACACCCGGCTCGGAGCACCTCTCCAGATCAGTACTTGCGTAGAGGCTCCGCTGGTGTGGAGAAAGCCGCCGCAAGGCTTCCAGAGCAGGCCAGGGCCTCGCTCAGAGGCAGAGGCAGTGGAGGCGGCCATGGGATGGAGGGCGGGGCTCCGTTTGCGGAGTAGCTGCACCCCTCCCCCCACAGACGCCTTCAGCCTCGGGCTGACTCCCCGGCAACCGGGCTGAGTCCTGGGGCAGCTCAGCTGCAGGGCAGCGAGAGGAGCCCACAGGGGGCATGTTGAAGACGGAGCTGCTGGCACCCACCTCAGATTCGGAGGGCCAGAACAACATGGTGGGGCTTCTGTTGTAGGACTAACATAAACCAAACACAGAGCTTAGACGCTGGGCACCCTGAGGATGGCTGTTTTCATAACTGTGAATGAAATCCCCCTGGTTTGGGCGTAAAGTTACAAATCCTGCCCACATGATGCCAAGCCACCTGCCCGGAGAGTCTAGCCGGATGGGCCTCCAAGAAACTGCACAAAGTTGGCTAGATTTGAATGCAATACAAGAAAATAAAAAGAATCAAGCCATATTAGCTACATTTCATGTCAACTAAACTGAAATGCTGATAAAATGAAATCTGATCTATTATTTATCCTGGTCCCCAGCATTGCATCCAAGGCCAAGAGCAGCCCTTTAGTTCCACCGGTTGATTTTCTTTTTTTGAAATTAACTTTTACAAACTTTTTAAAAATTATAGTTATTTGCATCAGTATATAGCTTTCCGTCATTTATACTTTACATTTCTTATTTGTATATCAAGTGAATACATCAAACAAGTTTATCTATTATGCACAATGTACCGAATTCCTGTGATATCTTATTCCTATCTTGGTGTTTACTTTTATTCTCCCCCCCTTTCTCTTCTTATTCTTTTTCATTTGCTTCATTTTTCTTTCCTTCTTTCCTTCCTTCCTTCCTTCCTTCCTTCCTTCCTTCTTATTTACACTTATATACCACTTAACAGTGCTTTACAGCACCCTTTAAGCAGTTTACACAGTCAGCCTATTGTCGCCAACAATCTGGGGCCTCATTTTACTGACCTCGGAAGGACGGAAGGCTGAGTCAACCTTGAGCCAGTGAGAATCGAACTGCTGAACTTTGATGGCTAATGGCGGATGGCAGTCAGCAGAAATAGCCTGCAGTACCGCTTTTAACCACTGCACCATCCTGGCCCTTCCTTCCTTCCTCCCTCCCTCCCTCTTCTCTTTCCCCTTTATCACTCTTTCTCTACAGGTTGATTTTCATAGAGCGACTATGAAAGCGTTGACTTTCCAGCACCTCCATGAAAGTGCTTGGACAGTCAGTCCGCAGAGTGGCCTCCTTCGTGCTGCCCCTGGTTTCCCTTCCGCCGTAATTCCAAGGGTTGATTGGATTTCCGAGTCATTCGCTGTGATGCAGAGATGAGAGCTGATGATGGGGCCTCAAATATGCTGTCCACAGAAGCGGAAGATCGCAGCGTTGCTCAACCTTGCCAGCCTGGAGAGGTGTGGACTTCAAGCCCCAAGGCTGAGAAGAGCTGCGGGAGGTTCACAGAAAGGGGGCGCTCCTGCGTCGGGGCTGGCCTAACTCTAGGTGAAGGACTGGCAGAGTCGGGGCGGGGGGGGATCAGTCTGGATCCACGATGCAGCCACAGAGAAGCTAAGTCCAACCTCCCCCGAGTGGCGTTGACTTTTATCTAGCTCTAACCAAGCACTGACCATTAGCCAAGAAGATTCCTGTGCGCAGCCTTTAAGCGGGAAACCAGTTAAATTGAACCTTCCCGCGTGGACCCGGGCTTTGGGGACTGACACTAACTTGGTGACTGGAATGAAGAAGGATGAAATACCTCACATGATCTCTCTCTCCTCATTTCCTTTTCAACAGAAGTAACCAAGTGTGTTCTTTCACCTGCCGTCAGCCTTGTGAGTTTTCCCCATGCCACACCGCTTGCACCCCCTCCCCCACCTTATGCCCAAGCCTCTTTCCCCCCTCCCTCATCCAGCCACTTACCGGCCCGTGGGCCTGGCCCCTGCAACTTCCTGCCAGCTTCCCTACTGATTTTGACTGCCGGAAGCTGACGGGAAGTTACCTCGCCCAACGACTATCAGAATCAGCAACCTGGATCGCAGGGCTGCTGCTGCTAAGTGGTGCGGTTGTGTTTTAGGACCACATCCCGTCATAATGATGGGAATCCTGGTCTCAGTTGCCGGACTGAGTCGAGAGCTACCTGAATTGGCCCCGAGTGGCTCTGTTCTGGCGCCTTGGTTTATCGAGACCCTCTGGGGAATGAAGCGCCGGAAACGGGCCAGGAGCCCCGGTGGAGAAAGACAAAACGGGAGCATGACTGAGCACCAGGCTGAGTCCGTATCTGGCCCAGCACTTTGGTGATAAGCGAGACGATTCAGTTGTCTGTCCCACTGACAGACAGCCGTATGGGAGCCGTGGGGCTTTGTCCCAGGGAGGAACGGAAAAGCGTTCCCCGCAGAGGCCTCCGTGGCCTGGCCCTGGGTGCCCCAACCAGATTCAGCCCGGTTGTTAGGCCCTGGAGGGGGGGCTTCCCACCGCTCCACATGCCCAGGAGGCCCAGGCTCTCCTATGGGACGGGATCCCCAAGGAGATCGAGCTGCCTCTCTCAGGAGCTTTTGAGAAACTATTAAGAATGGAGACGTTTTGAGCATCGCCGGTGCCTCTTTTTGTTTTTATTACGTCTGCCCCTAGGTAGGTTTCTCTGTCATGATTTGGATTTTAAGTTGCTTAAATTCTGTCCTTGTTTTCATCGTGACGTTGTAGCTGCCAAGAGTGAAGAGATTGTGATGGGATTAAAAAAATAAAACCAAGCAAACAAAACCAGCTCATGATTAGCAGATACAGAAGGCATGTCAAATTCTGCTCTTTTTTGGTCTGGTCAGAGAGATCCTGGCCTAGATGTGGGAGGTTTTAACACCAATTTTTGGTCAATGGATTTTTGTCTCATGGCTGTGTTTGGGCAGCATTCTCGATTGGCCAGTTGTGTAGTGGGTGGGTGGTGTGTTCTGTGTGCAGCTGTGAATGCCTTTTAAGGTCATCACCAAGTGGTCAAAACCCCCAGGTCAATCAGTAAGGCATTTCAGAGGGTCTGAGGAGAAAATATGCACAGGATCCCAGCCCAGCTGTATTAATAGAGTAACCGCAATATAATTATTCTAAAGGAAAGAAAAAGTCTCTGTAATTTGAGGTGGTGTTAAGGAAAGGGCCCCCTTAGCTGTGAGTTGGCCCTTTTCAGGCGCATTTCAGAATGACGACTGACTTCGTTTGGAGTTAATGCCCAAATAGCCAGAGCTGTTCTCCTCGTCTACTCTTGATCAAGCCAGCTTAAATACTACAGTCCTGCTATTTTCATAAGTGACACGAGGGCTTTCACTTTGAACATTTGTGTGGAAACCAGCACCAACTACGTAAGGTCCCCGAGCTTTCTACCTCACCTTTGGTCCACCTAGGACAGGGGTGGGGAACCTGGGCTCTTATAAAAGACTTGTGGACTTCAGCGTGGCTGGCTCAGGAATTCTGGGAGCTGAAGTCCACAAGTCATGAAAGGGCCCAGGTTCCCCGCCCCTGACCTAGGAGAAGCCTCCACAATCTGCCGCTAATCAAATGTGTTGCGTAGGGTCCCTTCATCTCCAAGGGCCAGGGGAGTTGCCAGGTCCGAGCGGTGGGCAGCCGTCCTCGTTTTTGTAGGTTGCTGTGTCAGTAATTACTGAAGGATAAAGGTGATTATTGATGAGATTATTTGGGCATGAAGAAAGCTGGAAGGAGAATGTTCACCTGTTTCCTTAGAAGGGCTACAAAGAATGGGCGACCATCCCTGTGTTTTTGTCATAGTCGCTCAATGGGGAAGTGTGGAGGAGCCCAATTTGCTGCTTGGGCCTCCCTTGCTTTCTCTCCTCCACGAACTCTGCTAATGGCCCAGAAGGACAGCTGTCTCTGAGCAAAGCCGTGGGACGGCGACGAGTCATGGGATGACCACACGCTGCCTAATGTGACGGAGAAGCTTCCAGGGAAGTGTGGGACATTGGCCAGAGCCTCCCACGGAAAGCACTGCTGTAGGCTTTGAAAGAGTCAGCAAATGGGGACTGTGCTGTTTGTAAGCATCAGAGAAAGCCCGGAGGCACCTTCATCGTTTGGGCTGATAAAAAAACAGCTCTTCTGCTTTCCTTGGGCACCGTCTGAATATTTGGGAAGAGGTCAAGGCCACGCCATCTCCAGTGGCAGATGACTGGGCAGCTGACCATGCAGCACCATCATCAAGTGCTGATGCAATCTTCAATGGCTTAAGTTCCTGGGCCCTCAGCGGATTGGGGACTGCGGATCCTTGGAGAAGGGGGAAGCGCACGACCCCTTCCGAGGCTACCCATTTCTGAGGAGTTGGAATGTTAAGCCCTTGTCTACCCAGGTAAGTGCTACAGGGGTCTTGCGTTGCTCCAGAGCTGCTTTCTCTCTGGAGGTCTTGAGGGAACCAGGCCCATCGTCTCACTGGCGCTAGATCTTAAATTTTGAGTTTGATGGTATCATTTAGGGAATGGAGCCCAGTCTCAACCCCCTCGCTCAATACAAGAACCCTTAAGAAGCACAGAAAAACTCTGGAGTTTTCTAATCAGATTTTTTAAGTCTGATACAGATCACTTAATATTTTTTAAAGCTGAAGCTAAAAACACCCATATCTGAAATTTCAATTTCTTACTGAGCGCTTCCTTCCTTTTTTTAAAATTGAGGCTAATACATATTTCTAAAGAAGTATCCTAAATCCTGCTGCAAGTGTATTTTGCTCATGACGGGATTTCCTGTGTCAGGTTCAACAGCTTTGGCTCTGATGGTTTCTAAAAAGTGATATATGGAATGCAACTGTTAATGGGATCAGATTTGAAAAACTGAACAGAGATTTTGCTTTCAAATTATTCCCTTCCCATTGAAGACCTGCTTTAGAATAAATTGAGGTTTCCTGAAAATAAGGTTTACTTTTTATTTTATATCTGTTTCTGGAAAAAAACTTGGCATAACATAAACAACTCAAAAGCAAACTGGTTGCACACCCCACAAGCATGATGTGGGGAAAAACAAAAGAGAAAGTATGCTTAATCCAAACTTTAAAAGTTCTTTCTTTTTCTTTCTTTCTCAAAAACACAGACAACTTCAAATTCCAGCAGAAAATATTTCTTATTCTCAGAAGAATATTAGCCGAAACAAAAATACTTTACAGCTTCAGCCAAGTTACACACAAACTTTTTGGATTTTAAATATCAGCTTAATTTTAGTATAATACTAAATTTTTGACACAGATAAAGCACGGTGGGACATATGGAATTTGTTAATTTGGCAGCTGGACAAACGGCACCCAGCCCTCGCCCCCTCCCCCAAAATACTTGCAAAGGTGCCACACAGGGTTGATACAAATTAAACATAAAAACTGTAACAGGGAATGGTAGATACGAGGTTGACCATGAACTCCAAGACGTTCAAAGGGAATTCTGATGGCCAGGCCAGGGCCTCCTGAGACTAAGAGGTGACATTTTGCCGTGAGATGTGCCTGCTTATCTGGGCAGGGCAACCTGGGCTCAAAGAACGAAGAAGCAGCAGAAGTCGCTCCATAAACTCAATTCCCACAGTATCCAGGCTCAGTATTTCCAAGGGTCAATTCCCCCTCCCCCCGGGAACCCTCCTCCTTCTCCGCTCTTCTAGCACTGAAGGCCTCGGGGCTTCTCAGTACCGACCAGCTCCGGGGGGGGAGGGGGGGCTCCCTGGTGCCTTCTCTCTCCCTGCCCCCACAGCCGTGTCCCCACATAGCCTGCGGTTCCCTCTTCTCCACTCTCCGAAAACACGGAGTCCCACCTTCGACTGGGCCAGGAGACCTGGCCCAACATTGACAGCGGTTCTCCATCCTTTCAGGTGCCCATTTTTCTCTGAACAGGAAATGCCGTTTCTTCCACCTGAGACGCTTAGGATCCAGTCTCCTTCATGCTGGAACCCTCCAGGGATTCCCCCAGGAAAACCTGGCCGGCTATGTACAACGATGTCGTCGGCATTGCTGGGTGAGATCAGACAGTTGTTTGTCTCTGTGCCCTGCTTATGATTTTCGGTCGGCCTCAGGAAGGCCAGATCCAGTTCCAGGACTTCTCTTCTGTGTGAATTTGTCAATGCAAATCAATGGAATAGTTAAGAAGAATGCTAGAGATGGCGATGGCACAGCTGAAGGTGGATTTTTGTGAAATTCCTATGGAAGGACGGGGGTAGGGGCTAAGTAACTTCAAACATGGCCCACGTGGGGACGGAAGCTGCCTCCTTCTGCCTCCCTTACCCCATCTAACTGGTATGACTTCCTTCGAAGGGTCTGCAGACCACCCTAGAACCCCATCCCAAACCCCGTAGGGTTCCTGGGAGTAGGAATCAAGAAACACCCGGGGGTGGGAACACCCTACAAGGCTTCATGGATTCACTGAGGTCTGGGGACTAACAGCAGGCTGTCCCCAAAGCCCTCTGGCAGCCAGTCCTGAGTCATCATGACCTCTGCAGATGCCACGGAAATACCAGAGAGTCGTCTCTCTGTACAGTTGGGCTCCACATCAAAGTCGCAAGAAGACAAGGTGGGGATATCCTCCAAACACGTGATCCCGCAAGGGGCAAAGAAGCCGGGCCACGTCCACTTCTTTGGCCAACTGCTTCCTCGGGAAGAAGCCGGGCGAGGTGGAGGAGAGGAGCGCACCATCACCAGGTGCTCAAGATCCAGAGGCGTCTCGCTAACCTTAAAGGAAGCAGGCCTCTCCGGCTCTTGCTTCCCGCCTCCTGGGAGGCTTAGCTCAGAGGGCCCAAACCTTCCAGAGAACCTGCTCTCTGGGCTCACGGAACCCTTCGGTCGCTCTCTCCCCCCCCGGAGCCACTGATGCAGCAACGCTCGGTTGCAGCGCAAGTCTCTGAAGGATGGTCATTCCAGTATCACCAGAAAAGAAAAGAAAAATATATCCAAAGCATGACAGCAAATGGTTGCAACAGAGGGTGCCATCACGGAGCAGCC
>JANHFO010004050.1:105087-117901 GCA_032468095.1 Pareas carinatus
GCCTGGGAAGAGGAGGGAGAAATGGGCAAAGGTTTGCGGGAGCTCTTGCCAGATTCCAACCACACACACACACGCACGCACAGAGACAGTATTTGGTCCTAAAGCAAAATCCTTTCACTAAGCTCCCCCCTTCTGATGTCAGTTTCGGGGGACGGGGGGGGGACGTGTGTGGCGGACTGGAATCCAGTGAGTGAAATTAACAGGAGCTTCAGGCTTTGCGATTCTGGATTCTGGTTCCCCTAGTTCTGCTCCTGGCTGTTGTTTCCATGGAAACTGGCATCAGACCTGGGAAAATAAGGTTAGGGGTTTTTTTTTCCTCTCCCCTCGTTTTTTGTTTTTCTTTGTTTCTTTTTTTTTTAATATGGAGGCTTCTCTTCCAGCTTCCTCTCCCTTTTAATTTCTGGCGCTCCGGCCCCCTGTTCCACCAGCACCACGGAGAGAAAGCAAAGTGAGGAAGCAGTAAGCAAGATGTTCTCTTGGGGAAGATTGCAGCTGCCTGCTGAGATGGGGGTAAGCGATGCTTTTCAGAACCCAATAGTGATTTGCAGTGCTTAAAAGAGAGAGAGAGAGAGAGAGCGGGAGGGGGTGGGGGAACATTTTAATTAGTAAGTGACAATAATAATACCTTTGTGCTTCTCCACCGCCTTTCATCTGGGCATCCCACAGTGCTCTGCAGACATTCATTAATTTGGAAATGCATATCAGCATCCAGACACCTCTGCCAGGAGGAGGAAAACTTGATCAGCTAAACCCCCCCCACCCAAAAAAAAGGGGGGTGCGGAAAGGCTCTTATGCAAGAGAGAACCGAGTCCCGAGTTCTCCAGCCCTAAGGCAAAACCACCATCTGAACACCGAAGGGCCACGTTTGGGCTGCCCAGCTCCACGCAGACACGGGGGAACCTCAGGGTGCTTTGGAGACCGGAAAAGGTGCTCCTCAAAACAATCTTCAACTTATATAAAAATGGCCGCGTGCCCAAGGAAAAAAACCGGGTTGTCTTTTAAAAAATTTTCCTAGGCGCGTTCACAAGTCTCCTTCTGGGTGTAGGGCACCCAATTGAGGGCACGATGTCCCAAGTGCAGAAGCGAGGGCTGTTTCTTGCTGCAAGGGGAGTCGCGGGAGAGAGAAATGCCCCCCCCCGCCCCAAGCCCAGCTGTGCTTTTCCCACACCCCTGAACACACCACAGCCTTGGGCAGGTGGCTTCCTCCCACTGCCTCAGTTTCTCTCAGCAAGCAGCAGCTCTACGATTGGGCAACACCATCCCGAGCCTCGCCGATAAAGAGATCCTATTTGGAAGTGTTTTCAAGGATGCAGAGGAAAGGCGGGAGGACGATGGCGAGGGAGGGCGAAGAAAAGTTCGCGTCGGTCAAGGGAACAGGTCATCCACGGCGCCTCACTCACTCCTTTTTCGAAGCCCCTGACAGCCTGCCAGCAAATTAGAGCAGCATCCATTTTCTTTCTTGCTTCCTCCAAGAGGAAAACAAAACAAAACAAAACTTTCCCCTCCAATTTTTATCCCAAGACAATTTCTGCGAGCGAGGTTGTAGTGGTGAATAGGGATTTCAGTTTCCACTTGCTAAGTGTGCACCAAACTTCAACCAGAGCCTTAGTCTAACAGCTTCACCACACGGATTTAATGCATCTGTTTTACTAACTCCCTTCAAGCGGCAAAAACTTGCAAAATAAGGGGGGGGGAGCTGAAAATGTCCCAGCCACCCCTTCCAATAACATCGCCGTTGCTTTCCCAGTGCAGTCTGTCTAAAAATGATGGTAAATGGGATTAAATTATTTTTAATCAGGATTGGAGCTTTTTAAAAAACCACCCAATTTTGCCACCCTTACTTGAGGAAGTGACTGTTTATGTACAACTTTTTCTAGCCCAAGTCTTAAGTGAATTTCATGTACGCTTAAATGCAATAAAATTAAACAATGAATGCAACCATAGCCATTTATAAAGGAATTAACTTTCTCTTTCATTCACATTAAAATTTATAAAACCCAACACTGTTTTAAAAAAAATTTGGGGGGGGGGGAAGCTGAAGCCAAGATTTTTGATGGCCACATATAATAGTGATAGCGAACCTTTTAGAAACCGAGTGCCCAAACTGCAACCCCAAAGTCACTTATTTATTGCAAAGTGCCCACATGAAAACACATGCCCCCCATGGCCATCGGTGACCCCCCTGTATGCCCTTGCCCTACTCGTGGCCTACACGGGCTCGCCATGGACCTTCTGGCGGTCTACCCCAGTTTTTGCGGCCCACTGTGAGCAATGATCCCCTCCAAACTAGCTCGTCTCCTCTCTCACCTTCGCTACAGACTCCGTGCCACGTTTAGCCACCTGCCTTACTTAGACAGGGAAGAAGTGCTTCCGTTGAGCTGCTAGGCAGCGGGGTGAGTGATGTCAGAAATATCCTCAGGTGCACGTGGAGAAGGGAAAGGGGGCTCCGCGTCCCTCTGTCCTTCTAGTAAAGAAATCTGTGCTGGCGCAACTGCGCGCTTGCCCACAGAGAGGGCTCTGAGTGCGGCCTCTGGCACCCGTGTCATAGGTTTGCCACCACTGACATATAATAACCCAAGGGTTCTTATTATGCCCTGCTGGTATCCAAAAACTGAGACAAATAATGACTCATTTACCTTCTCAGCCCTTTGAAATGCATTGCAACCTCCTGGCTTGTAGGAAAACCTTTAAAAACTTTCCGGCTCTGCAAAGTGTCTGGGTGCTAATGGCCCTGGGCTGCCTTAATTAGCTGGCTGAGATTTTTGATGGTTTTTAACAGCTACGTTTCTATTGCACCGAGTCGTAAATTGCCTCCGAGCCCTTTGGGGAATGGGTGGTCTCTAAATTATTGCCTAAATAAATAATCGGATCGACATCGCTGTGCAAATGATGCAACTTGCACATCTGCATCCGATGCTGTGCTCTAAATCTAAGTCGCGCCAGCTGCACTGTGGCGTTATAACTCACACCTTGTCAGCTTGATGTCACCGGGACTTGCAAGGGGGGGGGGGTCCCAGTGTTTTGGTTTTATGCACTAACGCAGGACTGTGGCGTCGAGGATGTTTTCCCCCTTCCCCTCAATCCACGGATAATTGCAAATGTGTTTTAACCTAAAGTTCTCAATCGTGGAAATAGGAGGGGCAGCTGGAAGGATGTAGGCAGTGAGCTGAAAGGGTAGGGAGAAAGAGTTAACTTTACTCATCACAATAGTTCCAGCTAAACAGGCAACCAGCCTTCTCCCCGCATCTGCTCTTCAAAGCAGCTTAAGGAAATATCAAACCTAACCACATAGTTTGGCCTTTGCAACAGAAACAGTCCTTCCAATCACAACTTGAGGATTTCATCTCCCAAACAGATTTAGGGTGTCTTTTCTCTTTCTTTTTTTTAAAATGGAGGCACCACAGCTCTGTTATGGAACTGAATTAGACTCTTCTTAAGGGAAAACACCTGGACGTGTGCATTCAGACATCCAGAGAACACTTTAAATACTTTCTTCTCTCCCAAAGGAAGCTCTCTTCAGGATGCCCACTGTGGTTTTGAGACCCCAATCGGATATATCGCTCGCGATTGCAGCCTAACTATGCTTACACTCTCTGTAAGATGATGCACGGGACCTAGGCAATTTTCTATGGCCTTTTACGAAGGATAATTCCATGTATTAAGTTCTCATTATCACATCTAAAATATTTTCAAACGACTTTACTTCGTGAACCAATCCTTCCCGTCAGGAGCGCCTAGTGTGGAGTTCGTTTGTAAAGTTGGGCCAGCCTAACAAGCAATTTAAAAAAAATAATTCCATAAAAAAATATACACCAATACTTAAAGTGAGCCCCCACCAACACCCATGGAGTGAACGGCAATCTTGTTCGTTCGTTCGTTCATTATTCAGTCAATCGGTCAATCTGGATGCCCATCCCAACAAGTGATTCTGGGTGTATCGGTCATAAAATAAAGTAAAAACGATTCCATGCAGAAATGTAAAAATCAGAATACACAGCGGCCAAGGAAGATATCGCCACCGACAGCTGCTAGCCCAGCCAGGAGGGAGATGAGTCCCTTCAGACACCCTGGGCCAAGAACCAGGCCTTTAGGGCCTTATAAAAGATCAGCAAAGTCAGGGCCACCCTGATCTCTGAAGGAAGAATATTCCATAGGGCAGATACTACATCAGAAAAGGCAAAACCAAGAGGCATCCCATGGCTGGTAAAACCCATCCTACTGGACCATATTGGGCAGGTGAAGGGAAGACGACCTCTCAGGAAAACTGGTCCCAAATTATGCAGGCCTTTAAAAGTGACAACTTTTCAAAGGGGAAGGGAGACAAAGTAGGAAGAAAGATGGCTGAAGAGGTAAGATATAGAGGAGTGGGATTAAGGGTGGGATTAAGTTTAGTGGTAAGAGGTAACAAGGAAGCCCGAGAGAAGAGGAAGGAGCGAGGAAAGAAGGATAGGGGAGAAGAAAAAGAAGGTAAAGGTAGATATAACTAGAGAATTTGGAATCTCCTCCTCCTTTTTTGAACATATTCTTTGTGAAGAGGTTGGAATGTATCCTTTCTAGGAGATGTAACAGAATTTGTATACAGTAACGTAGACTAATTCTGGATTGTGTCCTCAAATTGCTTTGCTACATTTAAATTCCCCAAACATTTGTTTCTCATGCCATACAACAAATCTACCATCCTTGATGTATTGTATGTATGTGTGTAGGTTTGTGCTGTTGTTTGTATGTTTGTTTGAAAATAAAAACTTGTTTTAAAAAAAGTGACAACCCATACCTTGAACTGCACCCGGAAGCACATCAGCAACCAACGCAGCTCACCACGAAGTAGTGGGTGTTACATAGGCCAAGTCAACAGCACCAAGGACGATCCAGACAGCTGCATTTTTGCATCCGAATGCTCTTCAAGGGCAGCCCCATGTAGACTGCCTTGCGGTAAACCAAGCAATAAACGATAGTGATCAGGGCTCGACTTTTCTCATCCTTCGTAACACGACTAGTCCCCGACTTACAACCACAACTGAGGCCAACATTTCCATTGCAAAGCGAAACAGTTATGTGAATTTTGCCCCATTTTATGGTCTTTCCTGCCACAGTTGTTAAGTGAATCACTGAAGTGGTTAAGTTAGTAACACGGCTGTTAAATAAATCTGGTGTTTCCCCATGGACTTTGCCCGTCGGGTTGCAAAAGCATGACTCTGGGACACGGCAGCCGTCATAAATACAAGCCAGTTGCCAAGCACCCAAATTTTGATCATGTGACCATGGGAATGCTGCAACGGTCATCAGTGTGAAAAGGGGTGATGTCGCTTTTTTCAGTGCCGTCGTAACTTCGAACAGTCACTAAACGAACTGTTGTAAGTCGAGGATTGCCCATACTCTTATTTCAAATATCAATGGCAAGGTGAATCTCCAGATCAAATTCTAAGAACCCTTAAAAACAGCCTGTGCTCCAGTTTTACTGATTTAAGTACGGAGTTAAACAAAGACTTGGGCCTTTCCTGCTGAAATTAAAAGTGCACACACCTTTGGCCGGATTGTGTTCAAAGCACCCCATACGACTGCAAATATGGGCATCTGCTTATATGTCTGACATCTCCAAAGGAGACTAGGGGTATGAAGAACGGGTCCAGCTGTGTCTCGAGAAACAGGTTCGTAATCCTCGATCGCACAAATACATTTCAGACGGATCGATTTTCAGTTTTACAAATATTTATCTCTCGACTATGTAGGGCTGTTTGTGAAAGTTAATTATAGAAAATTGTAAAGAAAGGGACACGCTGCATTGTGTGCTTAATATTTTAAACTGCTTCCTCTTAAGAGACTGGATGGCTGCACTCCACTCTGACTCCTCTTCCGTTTTGCACACAAACACGTGTGCAACAAAGGCTCTTCCACCACCAACGTGGGTCTCTCTTTGCTACACCAAGGATGCTTTTCTCCTTTCATGTTCCACCTCCACCTCACTCCAGCAGCTTCTACTTGGTGGTTTCCAGCGTGATTAACCTTGAGGTTGTCTATTTGGAAACCAAAGGTGTACAGCGGTAGGACAGGGGAACTCCCTGCCTACTTACCCATGGTTAACTGAACCAAGGCCAGCTGGATTACAGGGTCTCTGGTTAACGTCCGAGTCTGCACAAGGCATCAAACAATCTAGCAACTATCAAACTGGGTTTGCACAGGCGGATCTGCAGGTCACAAGGCTATGTGAACAGAACCACCGTGTTTGATAGGCACGGCTTCTCTATTTCCTTACTACAACTGAAGCCTCCCTGCCACATTCACTGTCCATTTTATTACCTATCACAGTGATGGGTGTTTTAGAAACCGGGTGCCCAAACTGCAACCCAAAAGTCACTTATTTATCGCAAAGTGCCCACACGGCAACACATATCTCCTCTGTGGCCATCGGTGATCCCCCCGTAAATCCCCACCCTGCCTGTAACCTACACAAACTCACTGCGTGGGCCTTCAGGCGGTCTACCCCAGCTTCTGTGACCCGCTGTGAGCTATGATCCCCTTCAACCTAGCTCGTCTCCTCTCTCACCTTCGTGATAGACTCCGCGCTGCATTTGAGTCGCCCACCTTACTCCAGACAGGGGAGGGAGGAAGCGCTCCAATTGGGCTGCTGGGGGAAGACTGGGGACTTGATGTCAGAAAAAAACTCGGGCACACGTGGAAAAGCGGAGGGGAACCCCACATCTCTCTGTCTTTCTAGTAGGGAAATCTGTGATCGGGCGACGGTGCGCGTGCCCACATAGATGGCTCTGAGTGCCGCCTTTGGCACCCGTGCCATAGGTTCGCCACCACTGGTCTATCAGATTCATGCATTTATACTCCATCTTTCATTTGGGAAACCAAGATAATATCCAAATTAGTCCTCAACTTACAACCATTCATTCAGCGACTATCTGAAGTTACAATGGCACTGAAAAAAAATGACTTGGCTGCTCCTCACACTTACAACCAGAGCAGCATCCCCCACAGGTACGTGATCGAATTTCGAGTGTTTGGCCATCCGCGTGTATTTACAACGGTCGTCACAATCCAGGGTCACGTGATCACCCTTGGCGACCTTCTCAGCTGCCTTCTGACTAGGAAAGTCAATGGGAAAAGCCGAATCTGCTTAACAACTGTGTTACTAACTTAAAAATGTCAGTGAATCACTTCACAACTATGGTAAAAAGAAGGTCGGAATATCGGGCACAACTTATTTCACAGTCACCTTGCTTAGCGATGGAAATTTGGATCTCAATTTTGGTCATAAGGACTACCTGAATAGGTAGATCCTTCCTCTTATTTTCTCTGCAACAGTTCCTGTGAGGTAGGTCACACTCAGAGTGTGACTGACCCAAAACCTTGCACGTGCGGGGGGGAGGGGTAGCTACTGAGGAAAGTGGGTTGTCCCTGTGCCAGTTCGACCCCTTTAACACCACCACGGAACGGCTCCCTTTTATGTCTCATTTCACATCTCAGAATTTATATTTGGACTAGCTAGGGTGAATTTATCTGTCTATTCTTCTCTCTGGGCATGTGTAGACATCCCATTACTTTTGGGAAGTACCTAAAAACTTCACTTTGACCGATTTGGAAGTTAAGAGCACTCCTTGCTTAGGATTTTCCCACTTGAAGACCGGAAACACGGTATTTAACCGACTCTCATCAATGCTTTGCAAAACACACGAGATAAAAGTCCATGTGAAAAACATTTTAATGAGAACTTCTCCATTAAGATGATATTGCCAATTTTCTACATGTAGAGCTTATTGGGGGGGGGAGCGAGGATCACACACAGAGAACGCAGCAAGAAACGGTGTGCCAAAAGACCCTCAGTTATGGCTGGCTCTCTCTCTTTGTATCCTACAGACACACAAACACACACAGAGAGATAGAGTGCATTGCAGTTAGGGAGGGGCAGGGGGGAGGGGCAGGAAGACTGGATGCATGCTGAAAACACATCTGTGCTGAAAACACATCTGTGCTTCGTTCCAGTCGTTCCTGATTGCCAAAGTGCACACATGGGAACCCCAGAAATCAAGTCACAAGGAAGAAAAGAAGAGCATCACTGGAAGAAACACACACAGGGAGGGGCTGGCGGGAGAGGGGGAGGGAGGGAAAGACAGAACGCACCTTAAACAAGGTACAGGTGGCCTCTCGACTGATAATCATTTGCTTAGTGACTGTTCAAAGTGACAACAAGTGAGAAAAAGTGAATGAGGACCATGTTATTAACTTAACAACTGCAGCGATTTGCTTAACGACTGTGGCAAGGAAAGTTGTAAGATGGCGGTGAAAATCACTTAACAACTGTTTCGCTTAGCAACAACATTTTTGGCCTACCTGTATGATAAACATAACGATTAGGAGGAGCGAACAAGAATGTTGACCGAGGGATTAAGGGGAGATTTCTAAACCAGGTTTTAAATTTGGTTCAGATGAGCCCCTCGCAAGAGTCACTTAAAAATGCTGTGACGGTGGTGGAGAAGATTGGAGGTATTCAAACGGTGAAGGACACTTGGATCTCTCACAGCTTCCGACCCTGCAGATCAACTCTACTCCGATGCTGCCTTTTTTGCTTTTAAAGGACCTGCTTTTTTATTTTTGCATTCATTGTTTTCAAGCATTGCTGGGTTTGTTGTTGAGGGATTTACTGAAGGCTGTTTAAAAATTCTACTCTTGTAAATCACTCTGGGCACCTCTGGGAACAGAACACTATAGAAGTAAAAGAAGTTTGCAAAATAAACAATAATTCCAAATTCTCCCTTCTGGCTTTTGAAAAAGGAGTGGACGTGAACAAAGGGGGAAAAAAAGGAAATAAACAAGCTTCCTGCTTCCAATCATCATCATGTAAACACAAACCTTGACTCACTCATTTACTTGACTTATTCATTTCGTGCTCTCTAAAGTTATAACAGCATTGAAAAAAGTGACTTATGACCAGTCCTCACACTTATGACCATTGCAGCACACCCACACACCCCACGGTCGCATGATTGAAATCCCCACACTTAGCAATGGGCATGTATTTACAATGGTTGGAGGGCCCTGGGATTGTGATTTGTGACCTTCCAAATCCGCTTCGACAAGCGAAGTCCAGGAGGAAAGAGGATTCACTTAATGACCTTGTGAATCATTTAACAACTGTAGCAATTCACTTAACAGCTGTACCAAAATCAGTCGTAAAATTGGACGCCGCTAGCTTGACCGCTGCCTTGCTTAGCAATAGTAATTCTAGTCCCAATTGGGGTCGTACGTTGAGGACGACCTATACAGAAAGGAATAGTCAGGAAAAATAAAGCTTTAATAAATGGGACACTATTATAACCACAAAAGTATCTACAGGACCGTATTCTACCGGCGAATACCTCCCACCGTCCTGTTCGCTCCCACAGAGAGGGCCTCCTCAGAGTGCCGTCGGCTAGACAATGTCGGCTGGCGACCCCCAGGGAGAGCCTTTTCTGTGGCAGCGCCCACCCTCTGAAATGACCATCCCCCTGAGATACGCATAATATCTGACCTTCATGCCTTTCGACGTGCCTTGAAGACACATATGTTCATACAGGTCTAGACCCCTCCCCTTTACTCTTTTATATTTTAGATGGTTTTATTTGATGCCAAATCGGTTTTTTATTTGGACATTTTTAAATTCAGCCACTAATTAATGTTTTTAGAACTGTTTTTAAGTTTTGATATTGTTTATATTGTGCTTCTATCTGGCTGCACACCGCCCTGGGTCCCATGTGGAGAAGGGCAGTATATAAGTTCAATCAATCAATCAATCAATACAAAAGAAAAGCAGGTTCTTAAGGAAAATCTGAATTGGCTAAAATAAACCTGAGATTAAGGAGCTGGCCGAGGGCCACGAAGCATAAGACTCTCTTTGATTGAAATAAATAAATACACACACACACACACACACACACACACACACACACACACACACAAGCTTTTGATACCCGTACTCCACTACAGGGTTGTGAGGCCAGCATGGCCCTTTTCTGAGGCCAGAGTCGCCCCTTCGGAGGGCCGGATGGAGCAGGGAAGCGGGCAGTCAGGTAGGTCCTGCATAAGGTGGCGTGGCGGAGGCTGGTGGGCGGGCAGGAGTCGCAGAGGGGTAGGACTGGGGGGGTTAGGGTTAAAAAAGAGGAAAGCAGCCGACGTGGATGCCATGTTTGTGCTTGCTGCCATTAGTGGTGTGAAGGGAGAAACCCAAAATGAAACAAGAGGCTGCAGAAGCCCTCCAATCAGGAGAAAGGAAACAAACATTGTCGGATATTTCGTCCAATCACAACCCTACCCATCCTGAATTTAAATATGGCAATAAATCTTAAATAACTCCAGAAAAAAATAATATTTTTAAAAAATCGATGCTTAGTGAGTGCCTAGATGGGAAGACGAAGGTATGTAGGAAATTTCATATTCCTAGCTTCAATAGTTTGGGAGATCTGGTGATGTGTCGATGAGTAAGCGAGTCATTTTTCTCGTGTGTGTGTATGTCACATGTAGGCATCATAAAATTCTTCTCAAAAGTTGGCTTGTTCAGAGTGCTATTTGCATCTCTCTCTCTTTTTTTTAAATTTGGGCAAGGAAGCATTTATTGATAAAGCTGGATCTCTGATCAGTGACAGAACGATCAGAAGATTTTCTGGTTTCTTTGCAGAATCATCCCACAAAAGGAGATTAACAAGCAACAGGGTCGCTTCTACCGGCACAAACTGGTCTTTGCCAACCAGGTGCCCTTTCAAACATATTGAATTTCACCCTCCAGAATCCTAAACCATCATGAACAATGGCCAGGCTAGTTAGAAAGAAGCACTGATCCAAAGGGGAGGGAGGGAGGGAGAGAGACAGAATGAAATGCTCTTGAGTGTTCAAAGCAATGGAGCCTCTGCAGTGTTGCAAGAGAGAATGGAGGTCCTATCTTGCCCAGAGAAGCTATTTTAACCTGATAGCTCACCACAGATGTGCTTCCAAATTTGAACATATTAAAAAAAAAAACCCCATTTCCCACATAATGTGGGCTAAGAACATGGTCTGTGAATGGCTTAGCACCCTTCTTAAAGCACTTTTGGGACTGACTACTTGGCACATCTATCTGATCAGATCATGGAGGGAAAGGTTGGTGCGAATCAGAAACCGGAGTCAACTCAAGCAGCAGAAGCGAAGAGTTAGCCAAGCAGATGCCGTCTTGATTGGGGCTCACGTAGTTCCCCTTGATGTCATGCAAACAGCTTTCCTCGGAATAGAACTACTCCTCATTCTCCTAAGACTGCAACTCTAGGAAGGCTGACTCTATCCCCCTTTTGATTTCCATCTTCCACAGCGCCATGCAGGTGGAACAGGAAGAAACAGGGGAGGGGGGTCAGGTATCCCCTTCAACCTGCCCAAAGTGATGTCGATCGCAATCACTAAAAAAAAAAAAATTGCAGTGAAAGAATTTCTCGCGCTGGTTGGGAGAACGGAGAACGGTCAAAGCATGGGAAGAAAAGACTCGGCCGTTGTCGTGTGTTGTATACCGGTGGCGCCCAACCTTTTGGGCACCAGGGACCAGTTCCATGGGAGAAGGAAGGCGGGGGGCTGGTTTTGCATGCTGCCTGCATCTTTCAAATGGGGCTTGGTTTATTACCATGGACCAGTTGCTGGCATGCTGCGGACCGGTGCTGGTCCATGGACCGGGCGTTGGGGACCCCGGATGTATGCTATCAGGACGTCTGGAGTCTTTCACGTTGAGTCATGGTGTAAACGACCATGGGGCTCTCCCTTTTGCCATCCCTTCTGTCATCTCCTTCTATTTCTAGAATCCTATTGGGAGGAATGCAACTTGGTAGCTGACCATATATGTCTTCATGCAGAAGGTCTTGGTCAAAGCCATGGGTAGCAGAAGAGCCACACAGGGGGAGGACCAAGGGGAGGGCCAAATCCCCACCAACACTGATAGTCCTCGCCTGGCCACCACAACCGAGCCCCAAATTTCCGTTAGCTGAGTGAGTCGCTTGCTAATGAGTTTTGCCCCATTTTACAATCTTTTTTGCCACTGTTGTTAAGTGAAACAGCGCCGTGGTTATTTTAGTGACCAGGTTGTTAAGTGATCCTGGTTTCCCGGTTGGCTGTGCCGGTCAGAAGTTCGCAAAAGGGGATCCCGTGACATGGCAACCATCATAAAAAAGAGCCGGTTGCCAAACGTCTGAAATTTGATCATGTGACTTCAGGGATGCTGCAATTTCGTAAGTGTGAAAAACAGTCACAAGTCCCTTTTTTCAGCACCATTGTAACTTCGGTCACTAAATGAACTGATGGACGTAGAGGGCTACTTGTAAAGCATGTAAGAATGCAAGTAGAAAAATAGGGACCACCTCGGTGAGAAGGTAACAGCACTCCGTGCACCTTAGGCGTTCGGCCACATGACCACGGAGACGTCTTCGGACAGTGTTGGCTCTTCGGCTTAGAAACAGAGATGAGCAGCGCCCCCTAGAGTCGGACACAACTAGCACGTAGGTGCGGGGGGGGGGACCTTTATTTATACTTTATACTGATATGATGACAGTCGATATGGGTATATGGCTTGGATTTTACCAATGATCTGCGGTTTTTAGAACAGTATAAGGTAGTTCCTTCGGTAAAATTAATCAACGAAACATTGACAGTTCTTATGTAACAAATTCAGTCCTTTTTAATGCCCTTGTAAATTCTCTGTTTATTTGCTCTCTGCTTTCCTTCTTTTTCTGTACCCTTCCTTTTACTTTTTTTTAACTTTTTTGGGGGGGGTTATTTTCTTTTCCTCCCTCCCCTACCACAAATAAGTTGGCCTAAAATATAA
>JANHFO010004052.1:16449-27763 GCA_032468095.1 Pareas carinatus
TGATAACGTTTTTTTTCATATATTTTGTATTCCTTTGGCATATCTTGTCAATTTTTCCTAGTTTCTTTTCTATAGTTTTTTGGGTTAATTCTTTTGTTGATTCTGCTCATCAAAGTCCATTTCTGCTCCTTCATCATTTTATGAAGACCTTGTATTAATTCTTTAATAAGTTGTATAGTTTCCATTTTTTTGCTTCAATGATTTAACTTGGGCTGTATATTGTCAATATTAAGCAAGATTTTACTACCAGGCTTCATAAGTTATGATTTCATCATGAATGTGTGTTTATTAGTGAAGAGATCATACCAAGAAAACCTGGGACTACTCAAATAACAATCTCAATTTTACTAGATTTATTGCAATTTAGAGAAATAGACTGAGATTTACTGTGGTTACAATGCAAAACATCTGTAGGTCACAATTCATGTATCCCAGACTTTTGTTTTGTTTGGTTGAGCTCATGTGGCCTGTTTTTAATTTTTCCACATCATAGAATGGATCACAAGAACTGTAGTACACAGAGAATTGTCTAGTTCTTTTCTAAGTTATGAAACCAACTTTCTCTCTTTACAAATAAAACTACTTGAAACAGAGTAACAACTTTTAAGAATATTATTAGAAACATCACATAAACATTGTTGGATTAAGTTACCAAGTGTTTGAAGGAAGATATTGCAATTAAATGCCAAGTGGACAGTCTCTTCTTTGAGGGTGAAGATGAATATGTGACTTTACAGTAAGAATCAACAGAGCTACATATAACTCTACATATTGAATACAAATGTTTCTAAGTAAAAAGTTAAATAATAAAATAATAAAATAAAATAATTTAACATTATTGTTAAAGACTGCTTTTGTTATTAAGTAAAAAAGCAATTAAAAATTGAAACAAATTAATAGAAGTTGGATAATACGTGTTGTAGTTGTCTGGCTACTTATTGTTTTAACAATTCAAACAAATTTTGGAGTTTGCTTCTTTTTTTCCTTAAGAGTCTGTATTTGACTGCTGAAATCAAGAAACCTTGCTGAAAGATGGCAGGAAAATCATTGTACACTTTGATACACATTTTGTATTTATGCACATGTTACTGTACATGTTCTATGTCTTCAATTCTAGCTAATTTTGGTTGATTTCAAAAAGTTAAATAGGATCATATCTAAATAGAGGTTGGATAGACCATGGATGTACCAGGATGCCCCATTATTTGAGAGTAGATTTAAAAGTTAAAAATGCACACTGGAAGAAATTGAGGACAAATTATTCAGTGCTATTCTCAAGACATTATTGTCAAAAGTAGTACTGGCCTAAAAATCATTTCATATGTTTCCCAAACCATTATCTTTTTATTTGACAGAGAGGAAATTGCAGTAAAAGACAATTTCACTAAAATTCTCATAGGTAGGGTGTGAGGTTCTTACACTTGTCATAGTTACAACTTAATGTACATGAATGTTCGATTAACTCTTGGCAGGGATTCTCCACAAATCATTGAGTAACAATCCTCTCTCCAATGGTCTGCAGTATTCTTGACTTCTCATATTTACATAGAATTCCTTTCATGGGTCTCCTCAGAGCAGCCAGGAAGACTGAAGAAGGCTGGAGAGATGGATCTCTTTCTCACATACACACATACTCATAATCATGATCTCAGTAATAGTATAAGCCTCTTATATTACCAAGAAATCTGTTAGATCCAGAGAATGATGTAGCAAAGCAAGAGGATTTTTACAGAAGGAAAACAATGTGGAATTAGAAGACAAATATAAGTAGTGTATTAGGTCAAATCCCTCTGCCTATTTCCATTTGTAGGTATGTCTTTATGTCCTGTGAAAACAGCTTATGTCCTATTGAAATGCAAATGTAAAATTACTTTAGCTGGATTGTTCATTCATACTATAGATGCCCCTCTTCTTCTTTCTCTTCCCATTAATAAGGTTTAAACAATAAGAAGAATAGCAGATGAGAGACTGACATTCAAGCCTCCTTTACAAAGATACTGTTACTTCAGAAACTCATATTTACAAATGATGGGAATTTAGAAGAATTGATTAATATATGCATGCAAATAAACAATTTGTTTAGTTCTCTGACCAAGGTATCACCTGGGGTGCTATATTGGACTGCAATCTTACAACATTGTGGATCCATTTGTAAGTAACATGTGGCATTTTGACATCTATTAGCAAAAACAAGGTACTTAACAGTAGTGAGGCTGTAACTGTATACCCTCTGGTCTCACATAAACACACACTGATGAGAACTTCAGAAGAGCAAAGGTAATAAAGAGTTTGGAATGTGACATGTTTCAGAGAGTGTTGAATTCCAGGTAGTGATGTGAAATTAGTGCTCATATAGTTGAAAGACTGAAGGAAAATAACTCTTTATTATGTTCACAGTATAGGAATATGAAATGTTTCAGCCATAGGTAGATAATTTCTGGTTTTTTTGGTGGGCTAGATTTAAGATAACTATTTGGAAAAATTGTACTGGATAAGGCTTGATGTATTTTCTAAATACTGTATATTGTATTGAAACGTAGGTGATTTATACTGAAATATTTTAATGGTTTCTTTTGGAAAACAGAAAATATCAAGCAAGTGAATATCTGCTGATTTTGCAGCGGAATACAAACTGACAGTGACAGGATACTGTTTTCCTTGTTTCCTCTTAATTTAATATTCCAGTTGTTCTCACCATTGTTGCTTTGATTTGGTTTCCTGCCCTTTAGGGCAGCAATATCAAACAGACTGTTTTGCTGATTCTGAATGATGATCTCATGAATCACAATTTGTTCGCTCTGCACTGATGGATGATTCACAGGGGCAATCAAGGGTTAAGTCCCTTTCCTGGGGCTAGAGCCAAAGAATCACCTTTTTGCGTTAAAATGGAAGAGGAACCTGCAGCTCTTCTAGAATAACTTAGAAGGGCAGGACTGCAATCTAAATCTTAAATTAGAGTAACAACAAAGAATCCAAATATATGAAAATAAGTTCACTTAATTTCATACCATAAAAATAAATACGTATATTAATACAATTAATCAATATAAGCTCAGCTTTTTGCTGCCTCCTTTAAGCAGGTAAGTTGTGCAAAAGTATGACTTGGACCTTCATTTCTTCATGAACTTTCAACTGCCTGATGTCTGTTCAATGTATAGAGAAAATAAATGTATTCTATAGCCTGCTTTATTTAAAAACACTAGGGAATGTAAATACTTTTGAAATACCTTAGGGTCAGATTAGGCTTTTATTGTGTACATTATCTGTACTTCACTTTTGGGTACTTGTACTTAGGTAGACATGGAGTTCCAGACATTTTCATTTTCCATTTGTGACCCTCTTGTGTTTTTCCATTGTTTATTTTTTATTAAGGAGAAACAATGGAACAGTTGTGTAATTTCATCTGATTTGTGCATTTAGAATTTGTCTGCCTAGAAGCACTGTCTCACAGAAGTGATATTATAGTTAAGTCGTATCTCCAAGATCTGCAAAACCAGAATAAAATAAGTGTATTAGCAGACTCACAGATCATCTACAGTTAGGGAGATTTTAAAGGAATTGGAAAATATCATGGCAGTGAGGAAGAAGGGAATGATTAATATTTTACTTCCTGTACAATTTTATTTAAACTGATTCTATAATTGCTTTTAGCTGTGGAGTGAAATAAACATAGTACATCCAGGCACCTATCAGTCTGTTCTCCATTGAAGGCTAATAGCAACTATGAAGGGAAGTCTTGTAACATAATAAAATTGAGGGCGTAGAGAATTAATCCATCTGTTCCTCCGTTCATCCCACAGTTTATATTCCTGATCTAAATTGGGCTTTCCACATCCCTGGGTATTTTTAAGGAAAGAGATATTGACCTCCTTTTTCCAGGGAAACATTGGGACATGGTATGTTGTGCTGTAATGAAATTCTGAATTCTCATGCCAGAGGCCAAGCTGGCACTTGTCTGTATGCATTATTCTTTGAATACCAACCAACTGTAGGATGTATTTATGTCTCCTACAGGATTATCTACTGATGGGCCAAGCAGGGAAGTCTAACCTTTTTAGGGATTCACTCTTAGCCTTTGATTGAACAACCAGGGACTGCACAAACAAAAGTGTGAAATATTTGCATCACTCATTTCCATGGGAATTGCTGGTCAAATTAATGTATGTAGTCTAATTTTAAGAAAAATGGTTAATTATAGTTAATAGTTATGCTGTTAACACGATTCCTCCCTGTATCTTTAATAACCTCCATTTTTCTCCCACATTACAAGTTACAGTTTGGCAAGAACGTTTGGAAAGCCAACTCAGGGGTTTAAGGAGCAGGTGTCATAACTCCTTAAGTTGTAAGCCAAGTCTAAAACTCACTCCCTCGATTTTTAGTGAAAATAACAGTTTGAGGGTTTTTAAATAACCTCTTTAAAAATAATTTGTAACAATAGCCTTGAAATGAGGACACTCCTACCCCCAATAGTTATTTTAAAATCTGTGTCACTGTTCCATGTGAAGTTACAGATGTTTTTGTTTCTTTTTCCCTGTGAGTGGCGTAATGGTTTATACTTGGGCACCTGGGGTTATATGTTGTGGGCTTTTCTGTATTTTAATCACTTGTGAGAGATGGATGGCAGTATAAATCACATAAATAAATAAATACGTTTATTTTTTATGGCAGTGGGCCAGCCAGACAAAGCTACATTTAATATATGGTTGTTCTTGTGCCTCGTTTTGTCATCTTTATAATAGTCTAACTGTTTAAGAGGCATGAGAAGGGACTGGAGATTGTCTGCAATACTGTTGTTAGCAGTAGAAATTCAAAGCCATCTGTGTATTATACAGCAAAAATTTCCAGATGAAGAATAGGCCAAGGTAGTCCATGGCTGTGGCCCACATGAAACAAAAGAATGCATTTATTATCCTGGCAGAAAATTTGTTCTCCTAGATGCTGTAGCTGCAGACATAATGATTTCATTTCCTTCACTTTGCTCAGATTAATTGCTTGTGCGTGTGTGCATGCTATTTCAAAGTAATCTCTGCCTAGGTGTACTTTTGGGCTCTTAAAAGGTGTTTGTGACAGACTGCACACAGGCATATTCAATGTCTCTTTTTGTGATGAACTTTTTAATTTTTATTGAGGTTTCAGTTTGGCTGATCTTATTCTCTTGCAGTGAAAGAGCCATCAGACATGTACAACACCTGAGAACAGCAGAGCAATTAGAGATATAAAAGTACCCTCCAAATTACAGCCAATAGTCTTCAACTTGAAATTGTACAGAAATGGAGATAGGTGCCATATAACTTGTGACTGCTCTCCATTGTGTTTTCTGGCCCTTCTTTGAATATTGCTTACAAAGGATTTGGGTGTCTTTCCAGGAAAAGAATGAACAAAATATACAAAGAAATATTTGCATCACTCATTTCCATGGGAATTGCTGGTCAAATTAATAATAGTCCATAGGCCTTAAGCCATATATAGGACTTGCTTTGGTATTTCATGCGCATCTGTTAGGGCAATGTGTGGCCTAAATAAATGATCTGAACATGTTTTTCATTACAAGGAGGTTGTGGTAATGAAGTCTCTTGTGATTTTCTGAAATATGCGCCTTTGCCAGCTCTGTTTAGTTATAGAAGATTTTTCTGCCACAAAGGGTATGTATATGAGTATGGGTGTGTGTGAATTGCTATGGCCTGATTACTGGATATACTGCCAGCAGTTGCAAAGCCTGGACAAAAGCAGGTATGCCCTCCGGAATTTATGTTGTGAAAACTGAGAAATAAACTGATGTTAGGATCTTTTGGTTTTCTATATATGAGCAGGGAAAGTAAGATTAAACTCTGCATTTTAAACACTTTTTTCTCCCAGGCAAAAGGATAAGTATTTCGGACTTGGCAATATGCTGCTAGCATGTTCAAGCTTTACTCTTCCTTTGTTGAAACAAAACTTTTCTATAGTTATATTAACATTGGCAACATTTCTTTTTAAGAACTCAGCACCACATTTATCTGAAAAGTAAGAAAATTTCAATTTAAAACAAATCCTGAAGAAAGAAAGGGGAAAAGGTAATCTGTTCTCTGCATTCAGTAGTCTCAGAAAATGAGCCCAACAAATTCCCTCACAAAAGAAAGCAGGGTATGATTTGACGTAACAACTTGTCCTTGCCCAAGGATACAGGAGCTGTGGCTGGGTTGTTTTTATTTTTGGCCCTACCTCTGTATATGATCTGTGAGTCTGCCAAGACATCCTGGAGCATTGTCTTGTACGTCTACCTAATCCTGGAAAAGATGTTCGAGATATAGGTTTAACTAGCAAATTGGAAGAACAGCACCGAAAGACTCAAGTTATGCCATTCCTGATGAAACAACAAACCTATTATTACCATATTGATAGACAAGCAAGAGCCCCTACATTCACAGGGTTTACACAGTGGCTGGGTTCAACTAATATGCTGAACTTTAAAACACAACTGATAGGTGCATGTAACATGCTATGCCAAAATGAATAAACAATATTATCATGTAATAAGTCTGTTTTAAGCTACAATGACTGGGTTTTTACAACATTCTGATTTACATCTTCCCAACTTCACTTCAGCCTAATGTAGTGTGTTATGTGAATACAGCTACGGAGTACTCGGGTGAAAAGATTTAATTGCCACTAATATACATCTGTAGCATTCAGCTGACAAGTATCTATTTCTCTTTCTTCTGTGACCTATCCCTTCTCTCTTTAGTAAAATCCTAAAGAGTTCTAGCTGTTAACTTCTACTGGGAACATTTTAAACCAACCAGTGTGCAGACCATTAACAAGCATGGACTGGATGATTGCAGTGTAACAACATTCAGCTTGGTCTGTTCCTCGAATTTTTCAGTGAGGTGAAAGTCTTTCTGATAGTAAAATATGTTGATGTGCTTGCCAAATGCAATGAGGCTGAAAACAGACTACAATTGGAATGTAAATGATGCTTCTTATATATTTAGTCTTGCTAGTGTCTTCAGTAGCAAATTCTTTTTTTCAATTGAAATACTTCACAGAAGGTTAATTGAAAGAAATCTTGCTGGCAGAATCAGAGCGTTTCTCCTTTTTAATTGCAAGAATGAGGGCTTGGTCTGTTCTGCTCTTCTGTAGATTAATTTTATTGTTGTGGCAGCAGGCTTGATTATTTTCTGTTTTGTACTACTGTTGGCTTTGCATTTCAACTGCTAAATTCTCAGATAATTACTTCCTTTTTATTTAATAGTTTTACCCTAGTATCCCTTGTGATAGAAGGAGCAGTAAATCCTATTACAGCAAACAGTACTGTCTTGTTCACAAAAATAATGGCCAATCCAAAGGTGCATTAAACAAGGTGGTAAAGAATGAACAAGAATATAGGAGAAAATGACCAAGAAAACAAGCCAGTCTTCTTCATGAGGGGGAGCAGCCATTTTTTTCAGACAAGAATTGAAAAATGTGTATGGAAAATCTTCATACCTGAGAAAGGTGACAGCAGTCTGTGTCTCTCTCATTTCTGATCTGCCCATCTCCTTCAAACATTCAGGATATATGAGCAACCGACAGAATTCTGTAGGCCTAGGAGGAGGCCTGCAGCTGATCCAAGTTTAATCACGTTCATTCAAGTAAAACAAAATATCTCAATATGGAAAGGCTCTTTTGACCATGCTTTAGTTAAATTTCTACTCGCTCACAAATATTGTACTGTTAAAAGTCAACAGTTTTTCTTTTTTATATTAACCACATACTGTATATTCCTTTTTTCTCTCTTTTTCTCCATATCAAGACTAGTATAGGTCAGGATATACATATATCATAGCTGAATGATACGGATGTTGAAAATGTGATAACTACTTAGAGGAATTTAAAATACTGTATATAGTAAAAATATACTTTCTCCGGATTAGTTCTAGCACATTCTGACTTCTTTAATATGTACAAAGTACGGTAATCCAATCCTAGAAACAAATCTGTGATAGGACTTGAAGAAGGTCAAGCATTGGTACTTTTCATTTAGATTTCATTTTATTTCAGGGTGATCAGTTTTTATGTGGCTGGAGGAAGAAAATGTCTGTGGGACAAGCTTCAGATCAAAGAAGCAGGGGAAAATCCAAGATAATTTTTTCAATTGAATTGAAATGAACCAAATTAATAGGATAATTCACCACATGTTTTATTAATTCCTCTTTTGGGCACATTAAAAATTAGGAAAGTGCATGTAATCCTGGGATTGCAATTTGTGTATTACTGCCCAATTTGATTGAATACTTATAATAAATGTCACCTTTTGTGAAAGTCCCAACATAATGTTCTATATTTGCTGTGTTATGTTGATATTATTGGAATACATTTCTATCAGAACTTGTAGCAGACATTAATTCCAGAAAGCACACACATAAATAACTTGTCATAGCAGGATTCATTAAACTTATTCTTCTGTCTGTCTGTCTGTCTGTCTGTTTCCATGCAGACACTCCAAGCCATGAATACTCTGACAATTTCTTTTCAAAAGTACAAATACTGTCATCTGAAGCATTCTAACCATAGACTATAATTATGTAGTAGATTATATTATATATAAAAATATTGGAGGTTCAGAAAAATAGAAATAGACTGTATTTTGTTACGACTAATACAACTTGCCATCTAAATGAATGCAGATGATATATGCCAAGTTGATAATGAACCCAGCAACACTATAGGTTTGGAGGCAGTTAGATCTCTGTTCCTGAATTTAAAATATATTTGTTTGATTGCATTGTTCCTTATTTATATAACTGAATGCTACACTTTTTGATTTATAAGCTTGTATGCAGTTCAATTTTATCTTTGTGAGGCTCACCTACACTCTGCTTTAAGCAGACACTGAATGACTATCTGTCAGGGATACTGTAATGGCATTATTGATCTTGTACTGAAAAATAGGCAACTCCAGATGATCTCCAATATTTATCCCAACTTTATGTTTCTAAACTTTCTTAAATGACTCTGTTATTTCTCTCTGGCTGCTTCTTATCATACCAGTACCCTCTGTACTTTAATTTTTAACTACTGCTTCTGTGAATTGGCTTAACTTTTTAATCCTCATCTCCATTCTATTTTATTTATACCTCTTCTCTTCTATGAAATATTGGATTGTATATTTCCTGTACCAGATCTGATCATGGGCCTATCTAGCCTAGAACTGTTACCTGCCCATGAATGAAATGTATCTCCTGTACCCACAAATTAGATATTTAGAGCCTAATTGACACTGATCCTATGGATTATATATATATATAGCCACATATAGCAAACCTCTGACAGTCTTATCTATGAGAAATATGCTGACATCTAGTAGTTATCTGGGAGAGACGTCAGTTCTGTCAACAGTGGTTGGCTTCAGGGCTAAGAAAGCTCAGGAGGAAAAAGAATCAAGAGAAACATGGAAAAAGTAGTGGGAAAAAGAATAGGTTTTAAACTGTCATGGATAGTATGAGAAGGGAACTATACCCTCATACTGATTGGAGGCAATCAATTGTCCAGTGTGTCTTTATTTTGGTTTACAACAAAGTTTGTATGAACCTGATTTATGTCTTTATATCTTGAGAGATTGACGCCAAGCTTAGCAGCCAAATTAGGCTGTATGAAGTTGGGAGAGTAAGATTTACAGGGGAGTCATGTTAATGAGGACACTGGACTTATTAGTTTAATTATTAGTGCATTAGTTTAATTCTCCTTTTAGAGCTGTGTCAGTGTAATAAGGCTTACATTAATCACGAAATATTCTTATGGTTTTATTCTGTAAAAGGCTACACTTTGAATGGCCACAACAACATCAAGAACAGAGCACCATAAAAAATTTCTGACCAAAAAGGTTACAGTACATCCAAAAAATTGCTAAATAAGACAATGCTGCCAAGTGTATCATAGTACATAGTACTTGCATTATGAACACAAATGAGTCCAAAATTTCTGTTGCTAAGCGAGACATTTGTTAAGTGAATTTTGCCCCAGTTTACGACCTTTCTTGCCATAGTTGTTAAGTAAGTCACTGCAGTGGATACGTTAATAACCTGATTGTTAAGTGAATCTGGTTTCCCTGTTGACTTTGCTTCTCAGAATGTTGCAAAAAGTGATCCTGTGACAAATCTTGAGTCAGTTGCTAAGCATCTGAATTTTGATCATGGGACAGTGGGGATGCTTAACTTTGAATGGTTACCAAATGAACTATTGTAAGACAAGGACTTACCTGTATTCTTATCGATTTGCCATTGGAGTGGGTTAAAAATTTACTGAGGTTATTGAGATAGTCTAAGAGTACCTGAAATATTTAAAAATGAGCAAAGTCCCCAGGATACTAGCACAATAACATTGGTTACAATATAACCCTCTCTCCAAACCATCCATAATTCACTATAGATCAGGGTTTCCCAATCTTGACAACTTTAAGGTGGGTGGACTTCAGCTCCCAGAACTGAACTGGCTGGGGAAGTCTGGAAGTTGAATTCCCCCCCTCCCTTAAAGTTGTCAAGATTAGGAAACCCTGCTACAGATGATAGAAACAGTCACGTCTGAGAGTTCATTAACTTTGGAAAATGGGCTTGTAGAACACAATAGAGCAAGATACTTTATGTTGGGTGGGCTTCTGAGAGTAGGGCAAGAAATGCGTGTGCATAAAGAAAGCTTGCTGCCACGAAGGGAAGTCTGAACCTGCCACTGTAAACATATAACACCTGTAGAATTTGATAATGTATTCCAGACTTTCCAATGGCTTCATTGCTTTAAAAATTAACTCTCTGACAGTACTACATTGAACTCTATGACTGGTCACTGCAGATCATTTTAGCTATTTCAGACAATTGGTTTGATGGAAAGGGAGTCCTGTTCTGAGAAAGGGAGGGAGAGGAAATGTACTGACAACATGATTTATTGCAGAGTTTCCACTCCTTCCTCACATCCCTCTTATGATTTGGGGGCACCTGCAGGCTGTTTTTATATACAGGAAATGAATTCTTAGTCACTCCACCCTAATGAAGATAATCAGAGGAGCTTTTGATGAGACAACAATTTGGGGACTAGCTTTAGCCACTCAGTTTGTGTCCATACAAGGTCATGAACAGGTTTCTGCTCCTAGCGCTTTTGGAAGCATGCAGTTGCTTCATGGCCTTCCCTAAGGAAACAGAGCTGTCAACCTAAAGTTTAGTGTTTCCATTCCATTCTTGATAGTGAAACAAACCAATTAAAATAATTTCCAAGAGGCTTTTTCCTCCCACTAGCAAGAAGCCAAAAGCACCAGCCTGAAGATGGCAAGTGAGACCTTGCCGAAACGTCGCCAAGAGACTTTCCA
>JANHFO010004052.1:65919-76059 GCA_032468095.1 Pareas carinatus
CCTATCAACGAGCGAGATCAATGGCCCCAAGCCTGCCGGAAAAGCCAGGTTTTCAAGACCTTTCGGAAGACCATTAGGTTGGGGATGGTCCAAATCTCTGGAGGTAACTGGTTCCAGAGAGCTGGGACAGCCACACAGAAGGCCCTCCCCCACGGGCCCACCAGTCGGCATTGCTTAGCTGACGGGACCTGGAGGAGACCAACTCTGTGGGATCTCACCAGTCACTGGGAGACATGCGATAGCAGGCGGTCTCACAAATAGCCTGGCCTCAAGCCATGTAGGGCTTTAAAGGTGATAACCAACACCTTGAATTGTGCCCAGATACCAACCGAGAGCCATGTAATGTGGGCGTACCTAGGTGCCCCCACAATGGCTAACGCGGCTGCATTCTGGACCAGCTGTACTAGCTTGACAACTGCAGTGATTCACTGAGGTCATAAAACGGGGCAAAAGTCACTTAACCTATGTCTCATTCCATAACAAAATTTCGGGCTTAATTGTGGCTGTAAGTCAAGGTCTACCTGCAATTAGAAATTTTGTACTGGATTGTGTTTTTTTTGAAGTGCCTGCAATGTATCATCATTGTATTTAACCTCATCTTACTAAATTCAATAACATTGGTTAAAGAATTACATAATTCAGACTGGCAGGATCTAGGAAGTCAGACTTCTCTGCTGTTGCCTCTTCCCTGTGGAATATCTCCTCCCCGCCCCTTTTCTGAAAAGGAGTTAAACCATGACTCCACAGCCTCACATGGGAAGCCCAGAGGAACACACAGCCTCGGGGCTGGTTGGCATCCTGAGAGCCCTCTCTTTGCCTTTTCAACTAATTTTTAACAGGGTTTAATCATCCTTGCCTCCGTCTAAATTTTTAATTTTGATATGCTGTTTTTGTATTTTAATATTTTATCGTACATTGCCAATAAGGGAGTGTATAATAGGGAGAGGGGTGATTTTAAACATGTGAAAAATAAAGCATCTCCTCTGAGAGAATAAAGTTTTCTTTAAACTGGTTTCCCCCCCCCTATTTTAAACACTTACTTGATTGCTGCCCAGCAAAAATGTAGGAAGGTTACCAGAGTTCTCTCCACTCTTGCAAATAAATCCTGCCCTACAGATATCAAGTACAAAGAAAACGTAAGGTTTTTTTTTCCCCACCTTCAAGCCTTCTTCTGATATAAATTGCTGCTCAGATGCATTGTGGTGCACTTGCTTCTCCCTGTTAATATCTTGGATTCAGGCCAACTAGGTCAAGCATGAAAATATGGATAGGTTGCTTTGTAAAATATTTAAAAATTCTGAAGGAACAGTGCCAAATCAGCATTCTTCTTTGCCTATTTTCCTGTCTCTCCGTAAGCTGTTTCCCAAGTACCTTCCGTGAATTCATGGTACAGTGCAGACTACTAATGGAGCAGTTAGTTCTACCACAGTTATACTTATTGTTGCCCTGTCCTTAGAATACTCGTCTCAAGGTCTGAATAAAGAACCATGCTATAAATTTCAACGCACTTCTGCATGAGTGGGAATCTTAATCAAGAAAGGCTTCCAGTGGTGTGGAGGAAGTTAGGAAGTGGAGCAATTGTTGATGCTCGAGGGCCAGCTGAAACTAATCCGGCTCTCCTTCCTGTATAGGTTTTTAACATTTATGGAAGGTGTGTCCATTTCTATGGTCCATGTCATTTTCTTAGTTGTGTTAGATCTGTCACCAAATGGCTCTGTCTAGCACCCTTAATATGTAATAAAGAATGATTACATTAGAGACATACCATATGTCTCTAGTTCTGTTACTTCTCAGGCAAAAGATGGTGAAAAATAGCACATATTTGAGTCTCCCCAAGAATCTTACATTCCAGCATTTCACAAACAGTCAGGGAGCAAACCACACTGAAATGCTGTTGATGAAGTGTAATGTTATGCTCTCCTCATGTCACAAGTGCAAGGGAAACTTTTACAGAATTTCATTTACATTTTATGGTACAATCCTAGAAATTTTGCAATTTTGTAATATAATAAAATGAAATTTATTATGCATGAAGAGTGTGTGAGACTTCAGTGGAGAGCAACTGATAAAATTGGATTCTCATTCCCCACTGATTTCCACTATGCTTACTGTCCTTATATGTGCTGGCTCTCTTTCCCAGCATCTAAATTAAAAAGTCGAAAATGTTCTATTCCTCTCTAACAATGTGTGAGCGCCCATGGAGGGGGATTGGATGACGTGGTTCCTTCCCAGGAAGGAAGGGGCACATTCCAAGAAGAGGGAGAGGCAGAACAAGACAAGAGACAGTACAGTCTGGAACTGGTTCATGGGAAGAGGAAAAGAGTTAGGAAGGGCACTCCCTGGAGCTTCCCAGGGACTCTCTCTTAGGTTGAGAGTAATAAGAGTATAGTCTGGCAAGATTCTGTCTATTGTGCGTAAGCAAATAAAGAACTGAACTCTGACTGGATTGTTCTACGTTGCTGTTGAGCTTAAGCTGACACAGTGACACGTTGTGAAGACTTTGGACATTACCAATTTCAAGTTTCTCTTGCCAAATTATAGATCCTTATTAGATGATATTTAGTGGCAGATATACAGAATAAGCAAATGGAGTCAAGATGGTCCATATTTATAATATCAGTAGAGTACGACTTTACAGAAGATAGACCTCTGCTTAAGAGCAGATGGATAATCCTTTGGCATCTTCCAGAGGATGATTAACTATAAGGAATTGTGAGAAGCAAGAGTCTTGAAGGCAAACTTCAGTTGATTTTTTTTAAAAAAAAAAAAGATTGCCCATCTTGTAAAACACAACTTTGGGCAGCTACAACAATAAAAACTAGCAACAAGAATATCAAGAAATGCCGGAGAAGACGCTTAGAGAGCAGTTGGAGATCCAGCCGTTCCGTTTCTGATCGATCCTCTCTTGGGATCTTTACTAAGGCCTATGTGGGCGTGATCAGGGTGGCTAAGAAAAATTACTTCTCCACTCTGATTGCGTCCGTGGATAACCGCCCCACAGCCTTGTTTGCGGTGGCCCGTTCTCTCCTTCATTTGGGCAGACAGGACGACCCCTCGCAGGGTTCAGCGGAGGAGTTTAGAGGTTATTTCTAGGAGAAGATTGTGCAGATCTGGGATGGTTTGGACTCTGACTGGACGGGTCCAGACGGAGTTATGGATGCTGGCCTTGAGGCGGTTTGGGATAAGTTTCAGACTGTTGCACCTGAGGACATGGACAGGATCCTGAGGCGACTGAGAGAAACAACATGTTTATTGGACCCGTGCCCCACCTGGTTGGTGCTTGCCTCTCGGGAGGTGACACAAGGTTGGCTCCAGGGTATTGTGAATGCTTCCTTGGGAGAGGGTGTCAGTCCAACTCCCTTGAAGGAGGCGGTGGTGCGGCCTCTTCTCAAGAAGCCTTCACTGGATCCAGCTGATTTAAGTAATTATCGTCCCGTCTCCAACCTCCCCTTTGTGGTGAAGGTTGTAGAGAGTGTGGTTGCATGACAGTTCCCCCGATTCCTGGATGTATCTGGATCTTGATCCGCTCCAGGCCGGCTACAGGCCTGGGTACAGCACGGAGACAGCATTGGTCGCATTGATGGATGATCTCTGGAGGGCCCGGGATAGGTGCTTGTTATGACCTCCATGTCTTAGGACCATGTTATTTATGGTTATTTACAGGACTGCATTCTGCCAGCAAATACTTCCCATTGACCTGTCCGCTCCCACAGAGAGGGCCTTCTCAGGGTACCGTCGGCCAGACAATGCCAGCTGGCAACCCCCAGGAGGAGAGCCTTCTCTGTGGTAGCTCCCATGCTCTGAAATGATCTCTCCCCGGAGATCCGTATTATTTCGGAACTCCGTGTCTTCCGCCGTGCTATAAAATCATTTCTGTTTATTCAGGCTGACCTGGCCTGACTTGCACTACCTCTCCGTAAATGAAAAAGAATTTAGATATTTTAAACCTTTTAAATTCCCAGATCCGGTTTTAAATTGGACGTACTTTACCAGCTTTTAAATTTCTGACACTATGATTTATATATATATATTAAATTGTTTTTAATTATGGTTCGTTTTTGTACTGTATTGTTTGTGAATGTTGTTTTTAGATGGCTGTGGACTGCTCTTGGTCCCTTCGGGGAGAAGGCCGATATAAAAATATAAATAAATAAATAAATGATTAAATAATTTGGAGTTTGAAGTGAGTCAAGATGGCTTGCGGTGTGGTTCACATGGAAGATGGAGCACACAAATATTGGGAGGCAGAATGTCATTATCATATAAATTACACACTTGAATAATGATAGCTGATGAAAGTAACAAGTTACCTCAGTTGTATTATAATTATAATAATGTGTTTTTATACAGATGCTTATGTTATGGTGACCAATGATTTCCTGAGGTAGGTGAGTTTTGTGAACCTCAAAAGTTCCCAAGATATTTGTGGCAGGAGCCATCTAAAATGGTGCCCTCTCTCACTTTTTCTTTATTTTAGAAATGACTACGGATACCAGATCTAAGTTATAAGAATCCATCAAAAGTTTTTTTTTGAAAATAATTTTTTATTTTCAATATTAAATGAATATAGACAGAGAAAAAGAAAAATGACAAAAAGGAAAAAAGTGATCATATAAAACAAGTAATTCATTTTGTTATAGAATCGTATCAATCAACTACTTATTCTCAGCTTTACCTCTTACTTTTTTCCTTCTTCTCTCTCCTCTCTGCTGTTCTTCTTCTTCTTCTTCTACCTCCTGTTTCTCCTCATCCATCATTCATCTTAACTTAGTTTACATCCAGTCTCTCTTTAAATTTAAAAATCTAACCTTTCTAAATCACGCTTTTTACATCCGTTCCATGTTCACAACATTTAAATACTAATGTTAATTATTATCCAAAATTTCCTTAATAAACATTTTAATTTGATAGCTACATTTCAAATCCATATTAAATCCATAATAATCCATATCAGATAAACTTTTTTTCCAATTTTATCGCTTTAAAAACCTTCTCAATTTCCCAATTACTATTTTATACATTTCTTAATTTAATCTCTAATTTTATATAGGTATTGCATCATTTCAATAAATACATTTCAAATGCACAATCAATCCATATAATAATCAAAATCTTAATTTTATAATCTCACATAAACCACTTATTTCAGGTTATCAATTTAAAATATTATCTTTTAATTTAGCTTTGTTTCTATATTAATCACTTCATTTAAAGTAAACGTTTAATATAATTCCCTTCATCAATACCACCACCAATTTTTGTTTCTCTTATACCTCCATTTTAACCTATACCTCTCCTGACAAATATTTCTTCTTCAAACACTTTTATAAACCAGTTCTCTTTTATTTTAATAAATATTTCTGCATTCAGATTCTCTTTTCCTTTTTTTGCTTAACCACCCCTTTTTTATTCCGGATCTTTTCCTCCTTCACCTCCACTACAGAATTCAATTTACCACCCTTGCGGCCCTCATTATTATAATACATTTCCCCCCCCAATGTCTCTGGAAGAAATAATACTTTTTTCCATCTTCTTATTTCTTATTTTCTGATCCTTGTTCTTCTTCTTGCATATTCTCCTTCTTCTTCTTTGTCCTAATATTTTTTTCCATTTTAAAAGTCTCTTTTGAGCTTCCCTCTTTGTTTGTTGGTAGCAACTTCTCTCAAATAGTTTAAATAGTTCTTCCACACGTGTTGAGAACATCACCAGTTAAATCTTGCTGTACCTCTTCTTTTATTAACTCCATTTTAGCCAATTAGCCAGCTGTTTTTCTCCTTAATTTATTAAGTTATAATCCAGCTTTTATTACTCAAAATTCACAATCCCAACCTTTCTAAGTCTCGTTTAATATTCACCTAGTTTCAGGCCTCAAAAATCCAAGTCTTTAAAAGTCAATCTATATGTTCTCAGTCATGCGCTTCTTTGCAAACCACCATCAATCTTCCTTAACGCCATCGCTCATTTCAATTAAAATCCTAATCAAACAGTCTTTAAATCTTTTATATCCTTCTCAAGTAATCCACAAGAATCCACAAATGGAAGGAATAAAAATTCATCACCTTCTGGATGTCCTCCGTTTTAAGTCTCTTCCAAGCTTCCTTCATAGTTTCACTCCCCTGTAGATTTCAGTTGCCTTTTTTGAGTTTTTTTCGGGAATAATTTATCAATCTTCTTTTCCAAACAGGCCAGTAAATTTTCCTTTTATAGAGTTTTGCTTATCCTCACCAGACCAGATGTTTTCAAACTTTTTGCTTCCATCGATGTTGGTTTTGTGTTGTTCCAGACCTCACCCTAGTGGCGCCCCTTTTGTGGATGTCCTTTTCTCCTGCCGGAGAAAAAGAGTTGTGCGAGTTAAGTGCCCCATTGGCCTACCTCTTCAGCTGCTCCTTCAGGGCAGCCTTGGGCACTCGTGTGCCCCCAAGACGGGAAAAAGAACGACTCCAGCCACCAGAGCCTCGGTAGCCTCGACCGGAACCGGAATTCAGAATCCATCAAAGTTTTCTGCATCTCTTTCTTCTTGCATTTTGTGATTGTCTGGATTATTATAACCCAGATATGAAAGCCTTAGGAATGACTACATCTATTTGATAATTGAGATAATGACATATATGAAACTTTGGAAAAGTGACAGCTAAATAGACTGGCTAATACTGTCATGGTAACCAGCCAAGCTTTCTTATACTATTCCCTCCCACTTCTATTTCACTAATTCTCCTGCTGAAATTTTCTGGATGCATGTTATTGTTAAGTTACCTTTTTAGATAATGAGGGGAAGAGGAACTGTGGAAAGGAACAGTCCATTATAGTTTTTTAAATCTCCCATCTGAAAATGTTTTAAAGCTCAACAGAGAGACAGGAGAAACATTGCCTCAATTGTTAACTCTCTGTGAATTATTTAAAGGAATTTTTCTCAGAGCAATGATTTTATCATTGTGACAGTATCCTTAGCACAAGCAGTGGCTCTTGTCCCATTTCCCGCCCCCCCTCACTCCCACAAATAGGCTCTGATGCTTGGAGAAGAAGTCACTTGTCAAAGGTCAGATCAGGTTGTTGAGATTGCTTGTTTCTACATACTGCTTCTTTAGAAGAAAATGAGCAAGCCAACAAAAATTACAATGTTAATAACATTTTGGCTCCCTTTCTTTTAGAGAGATCTTGGCTGTACCTCCCCTAGTGTTTCTTGATGAATCTAGCATATTTCAGAGATGCAAATAGGTGTTATGATTTCCTTCAGCCTAGATTACATGGGCTTGTTATGTGCAATCAGCTCAGAAGTGGGCAATTCATTTTCCCAAGCTGTCACATGAGAAACTGGGACTTCTATGGAGGGCTGAAATGATAGCTACTTAATTATGGATCAATATTAATTTTAATTAATTAATTATATGGCTTTGATTAGTTGCTACTGGCAAAAATACATACTATGTCATATCTACATTTGATTTCTAATTTCTGATTGACTTCATGTGGGTCAGATAGGCACAGTCAAAGGGGCAGATGTGATCCATGGACTGTGAACACCCAGGTCTGCTATAGCCGAATGCTGATTCTATGAGATGAATGCATAGTAGCATATATAGTAGCATATATTGATAGAGTCAGGTAATTAATTTGGGGGTTTTCATTAAAGTGGCAGGTCTTCATAATAAAATTCAGATCTCTTTTGATCTTCATATAGTATCTTTTTTAAAATAGGTTTGTCTCATGTTATTCCTTTCCCCTGACTTTTTAAATGCACATTTTGTATTTGAGTCTCATTTTCAAATTAATCTTCCAATTTGGATCCTGTCCTCCCAGTTTTGATTCAGGCAGCTTGGCAAAAATGAGAGGCAGACTCCTGTTGCTCAATCTGTGTTGTATCTTTATTTTATACAACTACTACTTTTATCTATTCTTACTCTTCCTTTATCTGCCTTTCCAGATGGCCATTTAGAGTTTGTTCTTAGGCTCTTGCAAACATTCACTAGCAGTTCTTAAGAATTTTTGTCATAACAGAAAATATGCAGAAGTATGAAGAAATAATACTGTTTTCCAATGTATTGTTAATTTTTAAAGCTAAGCTCTATATATCTTAAGCAGCGATTTTTGTGTAATCTGAATATCTTTATTCTGAAGAAAAAGTGCAAATTGAGTTGAACCCTATATCAGCTGTCCACCTAGACTGGGCTGTGACTTCTATTTGCTTCAGAAGCTTTATCTTTGAGACTAAAGAATAGCAATGGAGATTTCAATAGAGTACAGACATGAGGCCTTAAGCAAAAAAAAAAACCCTTTCAGTTGCTTTTCCACTGAAACAAAAAGAGGAAATTAAACATGCTTTCTTAAAGAATGATTACCATAATATGCAATTTCCCTGTATGCTAATTAATTAAGAAAATCAGTGACAGTGGCAGTTGCAAAGGACGCTACCAGTATAATTAAAGACAAAAGTCATAATAACAGTTAAACAACAGGCTAAAGTACTTGTTCTTGGACAGGTGCACCACTCTGTTCCTTTTTAAAATGTGGATCTACTCACCACTTTATTTCTGGTGTTGTCAGGCTGTCATAGGAAATACCCAGAGAAAATGTATATTCACAAGCAGAGAATTATTTCCTTAATGTTTATTGAATAAATTTCCATGAACACCAGACAGTCTTCTTTTGCAATAACTGCAGAGGTTAACAAGTACTTATAATAGCTGTTAGACATTTACAATTAGCTTTTTAGTATTTATTTTGGAAATTTTATTGCTTACTGTGAAAAGAAACTTTTTATCTGGGTCTTTTTTCCAGACAGGGATTCAGTTAAATTAATTTTTTTCTAAGCTTTTAATAACTTCCAACCCTTACAGACTTGTAAAATGACAGCCATCTGGGATGGATATATAGGATGCAGAATATTGAAAAGATATTTTGAATTATACAGAAAAAAATGTTTCTAAGAAATCTCAGAAATCCAGCCGATTCAAGTTTTGAGCTTTAAGGCAGTATAACACTTTGAAATTGAATTCAAAAAGAAATTTTGGAGCATGTAAGGGTGAACAATGCAGAGTCTGCAATTTCTTAAAGCAGCAGTGGCTATTTTATCCAGCTTCCATATGAACCCAAGAAAAGATGAATTTTGTTTAAGTTGCAGATAGTGGCTACATTATGCCCAAAGGACCCTTTTGCCTTCAGAATAAAAATGATGGACAGCATCTTATTCACCTCCATGCTGCCAGCAATGCAGAGTTCAAGATCTCCTCTGCAAGTGGTTTGTCATGTATTTCCCATTGATCTAGAATTTGAACCAAGGAGAGAGATGTTAGAAGACTATACAATCCCAGTCCCGTGTTATATGAGCTCAACTGCCCACAGAACTTTTATCCTGTGAAGGGTTAAGATGTGTATTAGCTCAGAATCCACTAAACACTAAGCAGTTGCACTCTCTTGCAGTTTATAGGACTGTGTGTAAAAGCAGTTCCCCATGAACATCTGAGAGCAAATTGAAGCTGTCTGCATTTTAAGGCTTTCAAGAAAATGCACATATGGATGAGCATCTTTTTCTATTTTTAAAATAATTAAGGAGGAGGAAAGTAAACAAACAATGAACATCTTTCCTAGGTCTATATTAGACTTTGTTTAATTTCTTCTTTTTCACAACTCTGCTAAGTGAAGTTTAAGTGATAGACTATCATTTGGGTCAGCTAGTGGAAGTACCAGAAAAGGCTTCCGCACATACCCAATGCAAGCACAGGAAGACCTTCTTGTTATTGGAAATGATGCTAAAGTAGAAGAGAATTTAATTTCCTTCATATTGTAAAACATATCACTCAAAATATCTTAGTTGTCTCACAGAGATTTGCTAAACAGTTAGCAAGATTACCGTATATCATTGCTATATTACTGCCCTATAGAACTGTCCTCCTGCCTTTTTTTCTTGCAGTTTTCATTTATTTATTTATTTATTTTTAAAATTTATATACCGTCCCTCTCCCGAGGAACTCGGGGCGGTGTACAGCCAGAAATAAAAATAAGATCAACATACAATGATTAAAACCCATTAAAAAAATTACACTGTCCTGGCTAAAAATTTCATATAAAAATTTCAAATTTAAAACCAAATTAAAATACAAAATATAAAATATAAAAGGGGGGTCAGGACAGCCCGGCTTGGGA
>JANHFO010004055.1:7967-25773 GCA_032468095.1 Pareas carinatus
TGGGGATTCTGTTCCCCTGGAAGTCCCGTAGTGTCGTTGGCGAGGGGTTCAGGTCACTCCTCCGGATGCTCGGGATTCTGGACGGTCGGACGGACAGACGGATGGACAGACAGACAGACAGACAGACAGACAGGCAGACAGACAATCGAAAGAGAGACCCAGTTAGGACAACTCACTGTGGCCCACTCTCTGCAGCCAACTTGCAGTCAACTCTGTGTGGCCAACTTGCTACAGGACAAGGGTTACACTAATATGAAAGAAATAGTGGAATAGAATCATTAAAGAAAAGATGTCAAAGAAAGAGCAAAATAAAATGTGAATGACAAAAATTAAAATATTTTAAAATTATTTTAAATAATTAAACTGAATGTTGAATTGTCCTGGAGCGAATTGTTCCATGGAGAGTTGACCTTGGCGAGGTGTCCCACTCCAGTTTGGCACAGTGGTTAAAGTACAGTGGGCTAGAAACCAGGAACGCATGAGTTTTGGTTCTGTTCTAGGCAGAAAGCCAGCTAGGTGACCGTGGCCAGTTACTTTCTCTTAACTCTAGGAAACAGGCAATGACAAACCACTTTCAAAATCTTGCCAAGGAAACCTAGAGGACTTGTTGAGACATATACAAACAAGCCTGCTAGCTAATCATTTAAAAACATGGTATAAAGTGTACTAATGCATATTTTTACTTATGATACCCTGGAAGAAGATTAAGAAATATTTTTCTCAATTTTCTGTGTGGATGAAATTTTGCAAATAAAGAGAAGTCGCCAGAAGTACTCCTACTGCATAATTATTCAAGGATTTATTTCCTTAACTGTAGTCGAGTTTCACAATTTCCATGGTAATTTTCCCTGAGAAATTATTTAACGTATATGAATGAATCCTTAAATAAGTAAGAGGTATGCTGTGTGGGAAACATTATTAACAAAGAGAACGGTACTTTTCCAATTTATATATCTTGCCTGGAGCAGTTCTAAGCAAAAGGAAGAATCTGGAGTTTTCATAACAGGTAAGTGAGAGGTGTAGATATACCAGAGGAGTTTCTGCAGCTGTTCCCATCCCTCATTGTAAAAGCATGTATTCCTAAGAGAGTTCCACACTGCAGCCTTTGTCTCCATCTCCCACATATTTCTTAAGCCAATTTCTACTTCCACTTACCTTTCCTCTGACGATACAGAAATCAAAGTAACGGGGAACAGATTTCTTTTATTCCTCTATTCCACTGTAGGTTTGTAAAAAACTTTGCACCAAAAATGTAGTGATAGAATTTCATAGAACTGAACAGGAGAAGCTTCTTGGATGAGAATAAAACTGTCTTCAAGGAAAAATAAAGTCCAGTTGCCTATTGAAAAAAGCATCTTTGGAACAACCATGACCTGAATGACTGAGAATCTCCACAGACATTGTATTTCATAGGGGAAAATATTCAATGTCCCTATACTGCAACTTAAAGATTTAAAAAAAGAAAAAAGGGCAGGTGTGGAGCTTGATACTACTCAGTCTGGCCAGAAGTCAAAAGAGTGCCCACTGGGAGATTAAAGGTTGCATGAATGAAGTGCTGGGTCAGCTGGCTAGACTGAATGCATGCAGAGAGCATTTGCAATGAGCTGGAAGACGATGACATCCATTTTGGAATCTGGGAATTGGTGGGTGTCCTGGGCAATGGGCCAAGTGCAAACAGCCTTATATTTCAGAAGGACTCGCTTAACTCAAGGGTCTTTCATCAGCATGCTGCATGAGCTTGAAGCAGTTTCAAGCCTCTACTTTCTAATGTCTATTGGGAACATGAACTGATTTATTTCCAGTTGACTGAAATAGAACTGAAACTGCAGCAAGGCAATTTTTGAGGCAGAAGTCACACTGGAACTCCATTTTGCCACTTACTGCTTTTCTTAATCTTAGCTCCTGAGCTTTGGATCCTGCAAGGTAAATTCTAGCTTGCGAGTGCTGCGGCCTCCCTTCAGTTGCTTGGAAAACAAGACAAGAGGTAGAACTGGCAAGCATCTTCTGTTATTCTTCAGAAGAACAGTCAGGATGCTTCTACTTTCTTCACTTTCTTTCTTTTCTTTGCCTTATGAATCGGGGATGGGGCTTTTTATTACTGCAGACATGCAACCACTTAGTAAGACACCCTTTCTTCTTCCTAACATTTTACAGGTGGCTTTGGAATTGTTTCTGAGAGCTTAGAGTGTTACACAGGTATGCTCTCAGGTTCAGCTTATGGTCACACACTCACAGGCCTGGATAAATGCCACACTCAATCCAAAATCAACTGAACACTGAAGCACAAACAGTTATTTAAAATACACAGAGACCCAGTGAATTTAAAATAACAACTTATTGTTATTTTTACACACACGCACTCTTACTCAGTGTCCATCCACTAATAGGCTGCCAGGCACTAGCCAGAAGGATGCAAGTCCCCAAGTCCGGGATCCAAAAAGGGGCAGGCTTCAGGATCTGTTTTTATCCCTCAGAGTTGGTGGGGAGGGGCTTTCAAGCAACCCCCAACTCACCAACTCCTTGTTGGTGAGACCTGGGAGGGGGCTTGCCACATGCTCAGGCTCTTTTGTTCCCTTTATGACTTCCTGGCTTTTGTCCATGCTGCTTACATGCCTTTGGCACTTCCAGATATGGTGACTTTGGCCTAGTCTCACAAGAGAAGTTCTCAAAATAACCCAAATTATGATTGCATGCTTAACTGCCTGTGTGGTATACTATAATAGACAGTTTTAGAGAAACTTCTGTCTAATAAGAGTCATTCAGTTGTGGGGTAAAATAGGTTTCCAATTAAGAATTCAGATTTGGGATCATTGTGAAATAGAGCTGAACTGATGGTGGTGTATGTCTGCTTTGCAAAGATGGCATCACAGATAATCTAAGACTTACTGATTCTCTATTCATACAGAAATTTCATTTTTGTGAACATTAGAACAATGATTCAGTTATCCATTTTGTTCCAGGAAAAGGAGCAGAGCAAAAGGGGTGAGACTAGTAAATGGAAGATTACCCATGAGAAGAATCCAGAATGTCTGCATTTCCTCCATTTGGTTAAACTCATCTTCGTAAAACATTTGTGGTCGGTATGACTACCAAATAGCCATAATTCACACACTTGTTTGAAAAAATGATTCAGTCCATTCTTCACAAAGTGAAACAACTGGTCAGAATACATTTTGAGCACATTAGTGCATCTTGTGTTTTGCACACTAAAATCTACACATCTTAGTTTTTCTGCTATCTGGTCAACTAGCCTTAACTCAATCCAGTAACAGAAAACACTTTTTCCTTTTATTTTTCATTACTTTGGAGAAGACCATTTAGAGCTTTGATGCTGGCAAATAAATTTATAAATAAAATAAATACCTTTGTCAAAAACATAGTCAAGGTTATAAAGTAATTTTATGGCTTGTTTTAAAGTTCTAATTGTCTTTTTTGTCTGAGAATTCCAGGCTTTAGCTCAGCTGTGAAAATTCATATGGATTCACAGGATCTCAGAAACTATTTCTTGTAATAATTTCCTAGTAATGTTTGCTCCACTCTGATTTCTAAACCACTTACCTCAGCCAGAATCTTCCAGGGAAACTGTCTTTTGGAAAGACTTGTTTGCAAGTTCCTGAAACTGAAAACAAATTCTTGAGACAAATCTATGCTCTAATGCATTTAGTTCTACATGTTCGTATTCCTAAATAATTATTTTGCACCTGGCTGCTATTGGGGTTTTATGGATAAATTAATGTTGTGGCTACTGCTGCAATGTCTCAATTACCCATTTGTAAATGGAATTGACAGTGACCTTGTTTACAGAGCTATTAGGATGATAAAGTTGGCACAGCATTTTGTGCCTGGGGGGCATAATAAATATGCAAATAAACTGTAGCTATCCCTCAAAGCTTCATCCAAAGGGCTCATTTATAATACAGAACAATGATTTGTGCAGGGAGTAAGAGAAGGAGACATGGCCTGTTGATATACCTATTTTATGTGGATTTTGTTATTACCTGTTGGAGCATTTAAGGGAAATGGGGATTAAATATAACTTTGTGATGATTCTGCTTCTGATAACTTTAGCACTATGGAAGAAAGATTAGGGATGCTATTGTTCAGCTCCTTGGGCATTGTCCTGGGTAGATGTTGTTCAACTTCTCTATAGCCATGTACTTAGGACTAGTTAACATCAATAAGATGATGAAAAATAGAAGCTACTTCTTATAATATATAAAACAATTGATGATGAAAGTATATCATGTGGGTTAGAGTAATTTCAGACTTGGAGCATGATATTGCATATGCAGCTTCACTGACGTATGCCACTGTGGCAGCTTTTCAAACTGCCTGAGAGGATACATCTACAGTACTGGTAGTCTTTGACTTATGTCCACAATTGAGACCAAATGTTCTGTTGCCAAGTGAATTTTGCCCCATTTTACAACCTTTCTTGCCACAGTTGTTAAAGTGAATCATTGTAGTTGTTAATTTAGTAACACGGTTGTTAAGTGATTCTGGTTTCCCCATTGACTTCTCTTGTCAGAAGGTTGCAGAAGGTGATCACATGACCCCAAGGCACTGCAGACATCATAAATAGGAGTCAGTTGCCAAGCATTTGAATTTTAATCATGTGATCATGGGATGCTGCAATGGTTGTAAGTGTGAAAAGTGGTCATAAGTCACTTTTTTCAGGGCTGTTGTAATTTCAAACGATCACTTAATGAACTGCTGTAAGTTGAGAATTACTTGTAGAATTCTGTGTTAATGTAAGAGTTGTACATTAGGGCAGAGGTCTCCTTGTGAACTTCAACTCCCAGAATTCCTCAGCCAGCCATGTTGGCTGGGAGTTGAAGTCCACAGGTCTTAAAGGAACTATGGTTGGAGACCTCTGCATTAGGGTATATCAAATGTGAACATTATGAAGCAACTAAGTTTGTAATAGTTGCAAGGCTATTTTGATGTTACACTAGTAACATTTCTGTTTCTGTTTTCCATTTCTCAGGATCAGCCCATCAGTCAATTTGTGTCAGGGCACCCTTGGCTTATAACCAATGTTGGCCACAAGCAGGTTCCTTGGTTGCAAGGATGGTGTGCAGACCGAAAGTGCCTGTACTAGAAAGTAGCAGTGTAACACAAGCACAGACTGCAGTGAAGTATAAAAAGCCTTTATACTCAGAATAGTCCAGCACAGTCCAATCTCAAAGTCAACAGTCCAGTTATCAAAACACAGTCAAGCAGTCCTTCTATTAACCAAGTTAGTGAGCTGTTTTTGCAGTATCTTCACCAACAAAGTTGGCCAGCAATAAACATCAATACAGGAACCAATACAGAGACGTAGATCACACAGCAAGAGTCACCAAGTGGGAGAGTGAGTGAATTAGAGTCTGCTGCTTATATGCTCTAGGTCCTGGGCTAATTGGGATAGGTGTGACTCAGTTTGGTTCAGCTGGCCAGCCATTCATTAAACCAACCTGTAGGGTTCTTAAAGGGATCACAACCCATATAACCCTAACAATTTGTTGTACTGAATTCTTCCCTAGAAATGCCAAAACAAAAAAGATTTGAGCACTTAAAAACCTTATGGACAATTAGCATTGAGAAAATACCGATTTGACACAATATGCAGTGGGTTTCTTTTTTTAGCTCAGTACTAAAAAATTATTTGCAATATTTTCCCTTAGAATATTTGGTTTCTTTTAGACCTGTGACTCAAGAAGGTGTGTCTCTTCTTAACTGCATGAGAAGAGTTTTCTTTTGAAAATTAAGTTTTAAATGCTACATTTTCTAATTTTTAAGCACTAATAGAAAGAAGGATATATACTTAAATCTTCTGGATTTTAAGAATATCGCCAAGTTTCCTAGTCAATTCAAGCTAAAAGATATATATTTTCCAGATGGTAGGTTACTATGGCAGAAATGATTGGTTACAAAGCAGAAATAAATGCTATCATTATTTGAATATTAATGCAATCCATCCATGTGAGCAAGCTGCACTTTCTTTCTGCCAAAGAACAAAATTGCATATAAGAGACTACTGCATTAGGCACATAATCCAAAGGAAATCCTAATTTATATGCTAATTAGCCCTCATGTTAAGAATTACAGGGTTAATTAAGCATATCATCCCACCCACAATTTTATCAGCAATAGACATGGTGGTGCAGAGCAGACATCTTGCTGTTTGATCGAGTTGACTACCAATAGCAATTATTTAGGGGTACTTCTTCTTTCAAAGCAAATCTAGTAAGTTAAACCACACTTTGTACCAAAGAAAATCAGTAGTGTGAAAGGGTTTTTTATGATGAAAAGAAAAGAAAGGAGAAAAAGACATTGGAATGGGGAGAGAGCAAGTACATTACACACAGTGGTACATAGCCTGAACTTTATGTTTAATTAAACTGGGTTGGCTTCAGTTATTGAACATGAAATAGCTGCTAATTGATTGAGAAGACAGCCACTGAGGTTCAACAGCTTTGTAATAAATGCATCTCTTATGGCACAGTTGTTAAAGCTAAATATATTTTAATCATCAATTTTATATTTAATTAGGATCCGGAACCCATCTCATTACATTGAAATTAAATCCTTATTTCAGACTCTTGGAGCCTGACCATATAAATGCATGCTGGGCTTGCTAAAGGGAAGCTAACAAGTCATTCCGTTTTGCAATTTTTGGTCCTGTTGTAAAAATATTTTAGAGAGCAATGTGAAAATAATATTGCTTTATCCAGAGAGAAATGCAGTTGCTAGCTTAGAAACTGCAGGAAGATGGTCCTGATTATTGCTACAACATCAGTAATGTTGAATTTTGTGCTAATCTGTCTTAGAAAACTGGCTAGATTCACACATTACTATGGTCTGAACAGATGTAAATTTGTCTGATAAAGAAAATATTTATTTTTTTATCACAACACAAAATATATACAATGTAGCAGTTATGAATAACCTCATTGAATTGCCACTGATATTTGTCTAATTTTTTTTTTAAAAAAAATTCTTGGTTCTCAGGAAAAATGCTTTTATCATTATTTTTATTTCATGCAAATGTCAGCATTTTTTAAAGTTAAAAAGTATGAATTCATAATGAGAGCCATTTTGGGTATGCCAGGCATATGACTGCAGCTATTATTTTTGAATAAAATAACTTTAAATTCATTTCAGAAATTAATTCATAGAGATCAGAGTATATAACCTGTTTCCCCTAAAGTAAGACATCCTCCGAAAATAAGACCTACTCACAGTTTTGCCTCTCACTGAAATATAAGGCATCCCCCAAAAATAAGACCTCCCCGATAATAAGGCCTCGGGCTTCCGATTCTGGGTGGCCTCAGTGGAAAAATAAGTCATCCCCTGAAAATAAGACCTAGCGCTTCTTTGGGTGCAAAAATTAATATAAGACAGTGTCTTATTTTTGGGGAAACATGGTACAAATTAAGTCATGCATTTCAGCCATGAAATCTACAGTTTGATGTTGGAGACTGTAGATTAAATACTGTAGCTATGGTCAGTAATGATAGTAATATAGATCAGTGCCCATCAACCTTTTGGGCACTAGGGACCGATTCCACGGAGAAAGGCTCTTCCGTGAACTGGAAGGGGCATGGTTTTGCATGCTGCCTGCATCCCACCAATGGGAATTCTTTGCGTAGCCTGGTTGCTGGCATGCTGTGGACCGGTATTGGTCCACGGACTGGGGTTTGTGGACCTCTGTTCTATATAACTCATTTTCACATATTTAAAATTATTTTACACTTCACAGATACTGTTGGATGTTTGCATGCTATTTCAAAGGCATCTGTTAGTCTAATCTGTTAAATTCATCTAAAAAGGGACACATTGTTAAATGTCTTTTGTGTTTCAGCTTTAATGGTACAAACTCTACAATCTTTAAGAGATGAAAAGTTCTTGCAGAATAAGCCCAATTTGACCTCCATTAGTCTCTCACCTCAACAAGAAGTGCTGAAATCTTTGGCTGTCCTTCTAACTGAAAATAAAAAGGAAACCTGTGAAGCTGTGGTAACGATATTGTCAGCTGCTGCAGCAGAAAACAAACACTTTAGGGAAAAGGTAAGTGTTAGAGAAGACCAAATAGGCAAAAGTAGAATTACCAGATTATAGTTGTTTAAACAGCGTGCTAAATAATAGTTTAAACCTGGTTTATTGAACAACTGCAGTTAGCTGCATTTATATCAACATGCTCAGCATACTACAGGGTTGAATTGCCTTGGTTAGTGCAAGATTTCCCCCCCTCCTCAGTAAGTTTATTCTTTTAGTTAGCGCAGAATTTGAGAAAATAGGAACCACCTACTGCATTTCTGACTCTCAGATAGATTTCAGATGGTGCCATTAGAGTTAGAATTAGAATTTATTGGCCAAGTGTGTCTTGACACACAAGGAATTTTCTGGTATACATGTTCTATACTTACATACAGGCTATAATTAACAAACTGTGATTACAATCATATGGCTATAATTGACAAACAGTGATTACAATCTCAACGGATACATTCATAATCATAAAGTACATTCATCATGTCGTGTACATATTAGGTGCAATTGACAAAAAGTCATGGTTATATTACCCCTGTTTCCTCGAAAATAAGACCTAGCATGGTTTTTCAGGATGCTCATAATATAAATCCTACCCCCAAAATAAGCTCCAGTTAAGATTGTCAGCCAGACAGATGCATTTCGTACCATCTTTTCTCCCAAATAAGACCTAATCAGAAAATAAGCCCATGACTTCCGGTTCTGGTCCCGACCATGTGAGAATGAGCCCGGCAGAGCTCCGTCGGCCTAAGTCATCTGGTTTGGCGTTTTGGAGATCGCTGGAGGCCCCAAGATACCTTGGAGGGGTATCCGACAAGAGGGTGCAATAGAGGCACATACCAGGCGGCGGCCGGTATACTTGCCCTCTGTTTTTGACTCTTTTTTTGCCGGGCAGGCAAAGAGGCGCTTGGCGCCATTGAGGTCGGGGACTGTAGAACAGTCTGAAACTAGGAACAAGACGGAAGTGACTTAAGAAATAGCAGGAGGAGAACCAGTTGAGAGGACGAATATATCTACAGAGGCACGTTTCCTTTTTACTGACTTCCACAGATTTGATGCAAAGGGAGTGAATTGGAATACATTTAAAAATTTGTTTCCGTGAGGGGGGAGAAGCTGCGATTTGACATTTTTTCGGGAGGAAAATGCTGTTGGAGAAAATGGCGGATTTGGAAAAAGGAGATCCCTTTGAAAATTGAGACTGAGTTAGCGCGTTAAAAACCTTTGATCTTAATAAGAATTCTAGCAGCTTCGGGGGGAAAAAAAGAATAAAGTGGAAAAGAAGAAAAGAACTTTAAACGAACTTTGAGAACTTTAATGGTGTGTGAGCAGAGAGAATGGAGCTAATAAAGAAAGAGGAGATAATGGATTTTGAACAAGTTTTGCCAAAAATTCAGGACGCTTTTTTACAAGTGAGGATGCAAATAAAAAAGGATTTCCTGGCTTTGGCGGAAAGTCTTTCCCAAAAACGAGAGGATTGCAAAATGCCAAAGAAAGCGTGGAAAATAAAATCGGCAGTCAATATGAATAGAAGAAAGAAATTAAGGATAAAAAGAAGATCCAAAGATTTGTAAAAAAGGAGACAGATGTGTTGACTTGTGAAAAAACAGGGGGATTTAAAAACTCTTCAAAAAAAAGTGAAAATAAAATTGGTGACAGAAATACAAAATCTCAAAAATACAAATGCAGAGGGATTAGGGTGGAAAATCCGAAAGGGAAAATGCAAGATGGGCCAGGAGAAGGAGGGGGAAGGAATGGGAAAGTCTGAGAGCAAGGGAAAGTTTATGAGAAAGATATGGGGGGAAAGCCTGTGAAGAAGGAAAGCATATGTAGAGGGCCTATTCACCCAGAAAGGAATAGGTAAAATAAAAAGTAAAATAATGAAAGATAAAATCACAAGGGAAGATAAGAATTATTAAGGATAAGGACTAGAGAAATTTCAGTATATGATTTTACTAGGAGGTAAATAGACTTAAGTTTGGTAGCTCTCTTCCCTCTTTCTTTTAGTTTTTGAGGTTGTTGATTGGTAATTTGATGATTTCAGGATAGGTTATGATAACTAATAATAATAAATTAAATATTGGTAAGGGGAATTGGAAAGGAGTGAAATATTGAATATTGAACTTGAGATATTGATATTACGATACATTGTAAGAATGAAGGGCTAAAAGTGGATTTTGGGTGAAGCTAAATTGGAAGGGTAATGATGAAGTGAAAAAACCTTACATATGATACAAGGAAATTAATTGATGGAGGATTTAAAACATGCAGGAAAAATTTATAGTTAAAGTGTAAAAATCAAGTTATCCCAGCAAAATAAAATAAGAATAAGAATAATAAGGACTAATAATGTAAGAATAATAAAATTTAATTAAAATTAGAAACCAAAAGGGAAAAAAGAGATATAAAATGGTGATGTAGATAAAGAAGATAAGTTTAAAGGAAGGAAATATGAAACGGATCTAGAATAGAATGATAAGGAAAAGAAAGAACAAAGAGAGAAAACTGGTTGTTAAATAGGAAAGGGAAACAGAAGAAAAGAAGAAGAAGGAAGAAAGAAGAACGGAAGGAGGTAGGAAGAAGCTAGGGGGAAGTTGAAAGGGAGGAAGAGGAGGAAGGAAAGAGAAAAGAAAGAGGAAGGGTTCTGGAGGGAAGGGCAAGAAAGAAAGAATCAGATGAGCAAAATGAAATTAGGAGCTAATAAAAAAGGAAAGAAAAAATAAACTTATACTTAACAATTGATGAAACATAATTTTTTTGAAAATATGAAATCTTCAAAAAACGAACACATGAAGGAGGTTTATATGGATTGTCAAGGTGATATATAATGATTGTAAAATCTGGAAAATCAAATTCTTGCTTCCCTTATAAGAGCCCTTCTGTAGATGGTTATGATTATTTAGTAGGAAGAAGGTAGGGGAAAGTTGAAAGGGAAGAAGAGGTAGAGGATGAGAAGAAGGGAGGAAGAGAAGAGAAAAAGAAGAGTTTGGAAGAGAGGACAAAAGGGGAAAGACAGGGAGGTGGAGAAAGAGAAGAACTGGATGGGTAAATTGAATGTAGGATTAAAAAAAAATCTCTTCGATTTCTAGTTGATGAGTATGATAATGTTTGGAAATCGTGATATAGAAAAATTTGGAAAATATGAAAGACAGGAACGAGATTTACATGAATTGTTAATGCGACATATATTGATTGTAAAATTTGAAAGCTTAACTTTCACATTTCCCTTGTAAGACCCTTTTTGTGGATGATTCTAAAGGTGTGGATGTGTTATTGCAAAAATAAAAAAAATACTTTTAAAAAAAAGAAAACAAGCCCTAATGCTTAATCTTTTGGACCAAAAATTAATATAAGGCCCAGTCTTATTTTCGGGGGACACACAGTATTATTTGTTGTTTCTCAGATTTTCAGTAGCTACACGAAATTGCGGATTGTCTACCAATATGCTAATGACACCTAATTGATTTCTTTATATCTTGAGATAACAATGGAACAGTACTCTGAATGCCTATGTGCAATTGGTATTGGACTAGATGAGAGGTAATAAATCGAAGGTGGCTACCAGTAAAAATAAGATCGAATTGCTAGATGTCATTGCTCATTGACTCAGGGAGACGGTAGAGAAGAAAATGTGATTCTTAGATCTGGTTCGCTCTTCCCATCTTTTATCAGTGTCATCCCTGCCCATGCTGCTTTTTGCTCTCAGCATTGAAATGGGAATATATCCCGGAGCATGACCAACACTCTCCTGCAGAGGGAAGGAAGGAGCTAGGAAGACTACGAGGATGGGCAGGGCTAGTGGGCTATGCTGTGCTAGAATATTGGTAGCAGTTACAGGGAGGGAGAGGATGTTCTGAAACGACTGATGGGGATAGATGGTCCAGTGGAATAGGTCATGCTGGGAGTAGCTGAAGGGAAAGAGAACAGTGCACTGAACAGTCTTCTCTTCCCCTAGTTTCCCAGACTGGCTTTTTCCTGTTCCTCAGCCTCCTCAACTCCTTTCGCCTAGAATAGCCTCACTTTAGACCAGGCACCGACCCAAATACTCAAAACAAATGTTGCGGTTTGGGCATGACCTCAAAGCAGCTTTTCCACACGTAGGATGATGCTTCATTCATAGAACATTTACACATCTCTGATTGCATCCTGCACAGGGTAGTGGTGGCAGGAAGTAAAACATTTTGTGGTAATTGGGTGCCTCCCCCCTCCCTTTGCCTAAACAATCAATGTTCTCCTTTCAAAGAGATGAATACTGCTTTGTTTTTCATTTGGGGAATTCATTTCTCTAAGCGGATTTTTTTTTTTTTGCTGTTGTTCTGAAAGGGTGTTGCTCCTCGGTCTCACGGTCCCTCTTTTTTCCTTTCAGGCTTTAATTTATTACTGCGAGAGCCTTGCCCAGCCCAGCCTCCATCTGCAGAAGGCTGCTTGCCTGGCCTTGAAATGCCTTCAGGTAAACTTCTGCCTTCTTGACTTTCCCATGAACTACAAAAGGCTAAGCCAAAACAGAAAAACAAAACCCAACCAGCAGAGGTTTCAATAACCCCTCTTGAATACACAACAAGAAGAGCATTGTTCTCTTGAATTGGGTTTTCCAGATATTACTTTACCAAAATGGGAGAGATTTGATGCAAGCAGCCTAACAATATATTTGAAAAAGAGGCTGTGCTCTCTGACTTATGTTTGATGATTAGAAGAACATGGGAAGGTGCTATTTGACTGGGTGTGGTTTTTCCCATCTGCTGTGTATGCAATCATCTTGTCATTACAAAAACATTTCTAAGACAAGTCCTTTTTTTCTTGATATTTTTATTAGTTTATCAGAATATAAAATACAAAAATGCAAAGAAAAATGAAAATAATGGGAAACTAGGAAAGGAAAAGGGGTAGAGGAAAAAGTGTAGGGTAAAGTGGAATAACATACAACCACAACATTATATCCTTACATAATATATAAAAGTGCTAGCCATTCCTATAACAACAACCTATCTAATCAGCAGACCAAAATGAAGTTTCATTTTTTTCCCACTTCTAACACAAAGTCCAAAAGCGGTTCCCAAGTAGAAACAAAATTAGTTGTATTCTTTTCTTTAATCAAAGCAGTCAATTTCACCTTCTCTGCTAACTCCATCAATCTTTGTGGATTTCTAAGACAAATCCTGTTGTGCGCAGCTCCAGATAGTCTTCAACTTAGGCCACAATTCAATCCAAAATTTCCATTGCTAGGCAAATACTTTTGATTTTAAATTGTACATAACTAATAAAACTAAAATGCATTGTCCTGCACTGCTTTGTAATGAATCTTTGTGCAAGGTATCTCTGCTGAAAGCAGGACATCAGTCGCTTCCTTTGGAAAACAATATATATATTGTGTTATATTTTTTTTTGCTGGCACATAAATAAATTCAAGGAAGACTAGGATATATATATGGCAAGGTCTCACTTGCCATCTTCAGGGTGGTGCTTTTGGCTTCTTGCTAGCCTGAAGATGGCAAGTAAGACCTTGCCAAAATGTCGCCAAGATATTCTCAGTCTTACACGGTACATACATACATACATTTCATGTGTATTGACTGCAGTTTCAAGTTATTTCCATATATTTTTGATATTATAGCCCTGGAACATTGGGGCTTTCCTTTTCAAAAATAACTGATTATCTTTCCAATGTTTCGATAACTTTACAATATTGTAGTTTCTTTCATCCGACATGAGTGTATATTAGTTCTGTTAGTTACATCGTTTTCTGTTCGCTTGATCTTTCTCCGATTTCCTTAGTATTACATCTTCTTGACCATCTCCCTTATAACCTTGTTGGTTGTTTTCCTTTCAATTTGATCTTTATTCCCTTTTAATTACTTCCTTATTTCTCGTTCTTTCGTCTTTTCTCACCTTTCTTACCCATTCCTCCTCCTGTCTCTTAAACTTACTTAAACCTTCTACTTCTACCCTCCTCCTTCAAGTTACTCCGTAGCCACTTTGTATATCCTGTTTCTAGTAGTCTTTTGGCTGATCTTCAATCTTGTTTCATCTGTCCTTCCTCACTCATACCTTATCCCCTCTTATCTTCTCTACTTCCTCCTCCTCTTCTTTCTGTCTCACTTTCTACTTCCTTACTGCTCATTCTTTCACCTTCTTCCTCTCCTTTCTTACCCTTTCTTCACTTACTTAAATCTTCTATATTTACCATCCTCCTTCAGGTTATCCTTTCTGTGGCCACTTTGTATGTCTTCTGCTTTTATTTCTAGTTAATGTTTGGTCCATCTTCAATCTCGTTCCATCTATCCTTCTTCTTTACTTCCAACTTACTTTCTACATCTACCCTCCTCCTCATTTTAACCTTTCCATGGCCCGTCTAACTAAACTCTGCCTCTAGCTGACTTTTGGCCAATCTCCCATCTTATTCTATCCATCCTTCTTTCCTACTCCTATCTCACCCCCTTCTTTCCTTCTCTACTTCCTTTTCTTTTACATTCTACTTACTCTCTTTCTCTCTATCTCACTTTCTTATCTTCTATCTCCTTTATAAGTTCTATTTATCCCTTCTTGATTTCTTACTTTTTCTCTGGGTGTGTTCATCTATAGGTTATTTTCTTAGATTTCTCATTTCTACTTCCTCATTTTGTTTTCTAACCAATCGTAAAATCTTGTCCAAGTCTGGTAAAAAGCTGTTTCCTCTTTGTCCTTCAACCTCATTGTCAGTCTAACTATGCGCAATCCATTATTTTCCTTATATTTTTTAATTGTGAGAACAATCAGTGGAATGGATTACCTCCGGAAGTAGTGGGTGCTTCATCATTGGAGGTTCTTAAGAAGAAATTGAACAGCAATTTGTCTGGAATGGCAAATTGGATTTGGATTAGAAGACCTCAAGGTCCCTTCCAACTCTGTTTATTCTGTATATACACATTTAAAAACCCAGATGTACAATACTATTAACTACTATAAAGCAAGATCTTCTGTAAGACAAGAGCCGAATTACATATTTCTTTATTGTTCTGTAGGCAACTGAAAGTATTAAAATGTTGGTTACTCTTTGCCAATCTGGCAATGAAGAAGTTAGGAATACAGCTTCTGAAACCTTGCTCTCTCTTGGTAAGTTGGGTCTTTTTATGTTGTTGCTGCTATCTCTTTCTACTCCAGATGGAAAAAGAAATCTGGTGAACAGGACAAAATATGAATGTGAGAAGGGTTAATCAAAGAGCTACAGAAAGTAGAAATGAGGGAGTAGTACAAAATTTACCATTCCTAATCTTCCCCTATGGACATGAACAAGATGGTGTAATTAAGCGGCTTGCTGTATAAAAGCTTGTACTCCTTTCACTGTCACACGAATTCTCAGGAAGGGAGGGGCCAAAAGTAAGAAGGATCAATTTCCCCGGCTTCTTCTCCTTCCTCATCATCTTTTAAGAGGAAAGGTAAGATTTCTTACAGAAAATTCCAGGGCTGTAGGCTATACTAGATCTAAAAATAAAAATCTGGAAGAAGCCCATGACAAAACACTACTATTACTGTTGCTCAGAAAACTTTAAAGGCCACTTCCATGAAGTCACCAAGACTCCAGGCCGTATCAAAGGAGACCGGATCCTTGTCCGTAATCAAGAGTTCTTTGAAATGTCAGATGTTATACCCAGTCTTCCCATTTCATGCGGTGTGAGATTGTGATTTGCAGTTCAGAACTACAGGTTGAAAAGATGAAACATTTATTGTTTTCTTTTGTTGCTGTTTAGGAGAAGATGGACGGCTGGCATATGAACAACTAGACAAATTCCCCCGTGAATTTGTTAAAGTTGGTGGTCGACGCACAACTGAAGTGGCTACAGCTTTTTAAGTGTTAAATTTGCATTTTGAGATCTGCCAATTTTATCTGAACTAAGGTCCTGTGAGAAAACTGAAAATTGTTTTGTAACTTAGAAACTTATCAGCATTAAAAAAAAAGAATGAGGATTTAATGTATGACCTGCTATTGGCTCTTCTATGTAGCTTATAGTGAAATATTAAGTTGCTGAAGATTATGATAATCTTTCTTTTTTGTGAAATCCATGTAATTGTTGTAAAGCTTTGGAAAAATGAGAGATGTTTTGAAATTATAACATATGTTAAATGTAGAGCAGTGCGTGTTTGGTGGGCATAATTGTGCCAGTTTGCAATATGTGATACTGTGTTGAAAACATTGAAAAGCAAACTTTTAAACCCTCTCTGACACCCACCCTCTATTCAATAAATATCTGTCTGTCTGATTTCATTATTGGTAGCCATCTAGGTTAGCATAAGCAATACTCAAAATTAGGCCAAACCAAGAATGTGAAATTCCAGAGATTTGTGCCCCCTATTTAAGTTTCCATTCTTCCTGTTTTCCTGTCCTTGACTCAGAATGCACATTAATATTAGAATACATTTTTCATTGATAATCAATTGTATAAGTTGTGTAATGCAAGTAAAAAATAAAACTAGCTTTTTTTCCCTACGGAGAAGTATATAGAGTATACTTAATTACAGAGAAACCATGAATTCCCAAAATTTCAGGGAGAATAAATTTACCTGTTATTTTTTAAAACCTCGATTTATTTAATTTTAATTTCCAATATGACAGATGATAACAAAGATGATTTCTGGACTGTCTTATAGAGAGCATAAACGTGATCAAGATATCTTAGAAAATAATCTGATGCAGATTTTCTGTGAAGAAAATTCTCTTGAGTTTAACTTGGTTTATTTTCAAACAAGAATGAATTGAATTGCAGCTCCAAAATGTTTAATAGAACTCCTTGCTACTATTTTTGTAGATATACAATTATGAAAGCAATTAGTTTCTCTGCTACTGTTGGGATCTACAAGGGGGAAAAAACAAGCATTCTCTGAATCAGGTAGATTTTGGAGGTTTTTTTAGAAATATGTTCTAATAAAGCCCTTTTTTTGCAAATGCATGATTAAGACAATATTTTTGTGAATGTATATATCTGTATATTTATAAATCACATATAAGTATTACTTGGTTAAAACATTTGTACAGTTACTGAAGTCTACTGAAAAAAAACAAGTATTTCTCATAACATGTGAAAGTATTATGCTTCAGGTTTTTATAGCACATTGCTCACATGAGCTTGCAACCTTTTATGGTCGTCTTTTGTACTGATTCTTGACTTATATATGCTTTCTAATTTTGTGGTATTTGTTGTTTCTGGTATTTACTGCCTCCTTTTAAGTTATAATAAATATTATTTTTGAAATACAAAATAGCACGTGATCAGCTTTTATTGGTGGTCAGTTCCTGTAAAGTAGGGGTCCCCAACCCCTGGTTCATCGACCGGCACTGGGCTGTGGCATACCAGAAACTTGGTTGCACGAACAAGCAGAGCCACATCTATGGGATGCAGGCAGCATGCAAAACCACACCTCTTCCGGTCTGTGGAAACACCTCTCTCCATAGAACAGGTCCCTAAAAGGTTGGGAGCCGCTGCTGTAAAGGTACGTGGAAGCGACTTTGGGAGGCAGGAGGAAGAGCTGCATACTGAACAGCTAGAGTGTAAAAAATTTCTCAGCCTATAGCAGGAGGGAGAACGGGGAAAATGTTTCAGATGAGATTGTCCCTAGTTTTTTCAGAGTAAAAGGAAGAAATATTTTTGTCTTGCAAAATTCTGTTAATATAACCTTATAATAAAGACTGAGCTTGTACTTCAAGTCTGGACTACCTGAAAGGCTCATATTTATTTATTTATTAAATTTATATACCGCCCTTCTCCTGAAGGACTCAGGGCGGTGTACAAAAAAGATAAAAATT